>JBBGZY010000634.1:3747500-3825000 GCA_037952925.1 Lithobates clamitans
TAATAAATGTAAAATCAAGAAATGAATGTGAATAGTTAAAGGAATAGTCCATATGGAGAAAACCCCAAAACAGTGATTGACAATCCCGGGTTATTCAATTGCATGGAATTGTAGGTGTGTGGGTCCACCACCAAAAATAAGAGCCTGGCTGCTTAAAAGAACCCCATGACCCCCCGTTACAGAGGGTCTAAATGGGCTGTGAGATCCTGCTAATCCGGAACTCCCAGGAGCGAAGATGGAAACTGGAAAGGAAGTCAGGGACTGTGGTGGAGATGGATGGGTGCACAGAAAAGGGCTCAGCCCTCAGCATAGTGTTGTCATCATAGGAAGAAAGAAAGGGAGGGCTCCCATAGTGTAAAATCAAACGGTATTTATTGAAATAAAAAACGTAAACACTCACATGTAAGTAGGAAAATCAGCATTATCAGTAGAAGAACAGTCTGTGGCACCGGCCGGATGACCACAGATAGCCCGTCCTGCTGGATGTACAGCGACAATGGGAGGTGGCGCGATGATACCGCTCAGCCCTACGCTGCGTTTCGCAAGAAAATTGCGTCTTCCAGGGGCACGAGCTGCTCATCGCATCACCTCCCTTAAATAGCAGTCAAAAGCCTCCCTCTGAGATCACTCACGCCAGACTTCCGCATTAGCCTAGAGCGCACATATTGCCAGTGCGCAGGCGCGCCCTGGGTCTCGACTTCCGCGATCCCATGCGCGTGCGCGCCCCCAATGCCGATCTCCTTCATGTTATAAACAGTCAGGTGGCTACATAGAACATGAAGGAGATCGGCATTGGGGGCGCGCACGCGCATGGGATCCCATTAGTCTTTGTTCCGGGTCTGCTAATCTAGTCATCTGACGTACTATCGAGTGACGCTGACCGGGACCTGGGGCGCGCATGCGCGTTTGTGCCATGATGATGTGCGCTCCAGGCTAACGTTTTCTTCCAAGGTGGAATAGGACTTGTCCCTTAACAGAAGGTTGTCCAGATATCCTACCACCGAGATCTTTTGGCAGAGGTGGGGGACTTGAGTCACATGAGTTTACTTGAGTCAGACTTGAGTCACCTGTTTGAGGACTTGCGACTTGCTTGACAAAATTAAATAAATGACTCGACTTGACTTTGACTTGTCACTAATGACTTGCGACTTGACTTTGACTTGACAAGGGGAACCCTTTGTTCTTTTTCTTGACTTGGGCTATTTGACTTGCAATGACTTGGCACCACCCCCCCCGAAAATATTACCCACACACTCCGCCCACCACCGCCTCTGAGCCAATCAGCATTTGCAAAAATGCCATTGGACATGTTCAGGGTAGCGGTAAGAGTTATGTCAGTCCCTGCATCAAGCGCACCTGTGTTCAGCCATGGTGGGGTGATAATGCGACCCCATCGCTCACAACTGAGCGAGAAAGTAATTTCCAATTTAATTTTTTGCAAATGCAATGCATTTTAAGTGGCTATTCTCATCACCATTTAAGTGTCCAGATGTTGGCATTGTGTCAAATTCAAACTTTGAGCTTAGTTATTTTCCCCCTCAGCAAGGAATACATTATTTCAGGCTTGTTGGCCATTTAATTGGTGAGTGTTGTGCTCTTTGTCTGCTGTTTGGGCATTCAAAGTGTTTCTTTAATATGCCAAGAAAAAAGCACTAAGCAGTTTTGTTAATGTTGAAAATAAAACAAAACCTTTCCTGAAAACTGACTTTTAACTCATTTAAAGGTGGAAATTGGGTAGATCAGTATTTTGACTTAATTTGTGACTTGACCAAAATAAATGACTTGACTTGACTTGCTTGAATTCTAGCAGGGACTCGACTTGACTTGCTTGCTTTTCGCCACAGTAACTTGGGACTTGCTTGTGACTTGAAGGTTAAGACTTGAGACTTGCTTGTGACTTGCATATATGTGACTTACTCCCATGTGTGTCTTTTGGGACCTTAGAAAAGCCAACACTGAAGCCAACACCTTTTGTGAAGACTCGAGGGGCCGTGGCTAGACCGAATGGAAGTGCTACAAACTGGAAATGACACCCCTCTACTGCGAAGCGCAGAAATCTTTGATGTGGACAGAAAATCGGCACATGTAGGTACGCATCCTTGATGTCTATGGATGCTAAAAAATTCCCTTTTCTTAAGGATGCGATTACTGAACGAACCGACTCCATACGGAAGGTTCGGACATTTAGAAAGGAATTGAGAGACTTGAGGTCCAGAATGGGCCTTACCTCCCCATTCGGCTTTGGCACTGTAAATAGGTTCGAATAGAACCCCTTGAATTTTTCTTTGTGCGGAACTTCGATAATCACCCCCTGCCTTTCTAGCTGTTCTAAGGCTAGGAATAGGCTTTTCTTTTTCTCTGGGTTCGATGGGACTCTTGATAACAGAAACCGATGGGGGAAAATCCTGGAATTCTATTTTGTAACCTTGTGTTATAGTGGAAATGACGCACCTGTCCTGAACCAATTTTACCCAAGCATCTGCGAACCGCCGCAGTCTGCCCCCCACCTGTAAGAGTGGGGGCGCCCCTTCACAAGGAGGACTTGGAATTGGTTTTGGCCAGTTTCTGAATCCAAGGTCTCTTTTGACCCTAAGGTTTCTTAAAGGCAGGTGGTTGAGGCCATCGATACTTCTTGGGAGAAGAGGCGCCTGACCCAGGAGCGTTAGGAAATTTAAAGGAGGGCTGCTTATTCCTTCTTTTAACAGGAAGCAAGGAGCTCTTTCCTCCTGAGATTTTTTGGATATACTTATCCAGATCTTCTCCAAACAAACGCTCCCCATGAAAGGGAAAAGCCGCGAGTAGCCTTTTACATGGCATCTCGGCTGACCAGCTCTTTAGCCACAAGACTGCGCATATGTATTGAGAGTAGCGCAAAACGAGACATCTGCTGGATTGAGTCCTTTAATGCGTCTACTGCAAAAGATAAAGCGCGAGGAAGTTCTGACAATTCGTTGCACTGCTGACCCAGCCACTGCAAAGGAGGCCTTTAGTAAGGATTCCAGCTTTTTATCCGCTGGGTCTTTAACCACTTGACCACTGGGCACTTAAATCCTCTTCCTAACCAGACCAATTTTCAGCTTTTGGTGCTCACACATTTTGAATGACAATTACTCAGTCATACAACACTGTACCCATATACAATTGGTGTCCTTTTTTTCACACAAATGGAGCTTTCTTTTGGTGGTATTTAATCATCGTTGGGTTTTTTATTTTTTGCGCTATAAAAGAAAAAAGACTGAAAATTTGGTAAAAAAATGAAATGTTCTTTGTTTCTGTTATAAAATTTAGCAAATTAGTAATTTTTCTTCGTAAATTTTGGCCAAAATTTATACTGCTACATATCTTTGGTAAAAATAAGTACAACTTGGTGTATATTATTTGGTCTTTGTGAATGTTAAAGAGTCCAAAAGCTATGGTGCCAATATCTGAAAATTGATCACACCTGAAGTACTGACGGCCTATCTAATTTCTTGAGACCCTAACATGCCAGAAAAGTACAAATACCCCTCAAATGACCCCTTTTTGGAAAGAAGACATTCCAAGGTATTTGAAAAGATGCATGGTGAGTTTTTTGAAATTGTCATTTTTTTCCCACAATTCTTTGCAAAATCAAGATATTTTTTTTTTTTTTTTTTACAAAATTGTCATGTGTGAGACTTTTACACAGCGTGGCCACATATAGAGACCCAACATGCAGGGAGCACCTCCAGGCGTTCTGGAGCACCCAGGCCAATTCTGACATTTCTCTCCTACATGTAGAAATAATCATTTATTTGCTAGAAAACTACATAGAACCCCAAAACATTATATATATATATTTTTTTTTAGCAAAGACCCTAGAGAATACAATGGCGGTTGTTGCAACTTTTTATCTTGCACGGTATTTGCGCAGCAATTTTTCGAACACATTTTTTTTGGAAAAAAAACAGTCAGGTGCTTTAAAAAAAAAACAGTAAAGTTAGCCCAATGTTTTTGCATAATGTGAAAGATGAAGTTACGCCGAGTAAATAGATACCTAACATGTCACCCTTCAAAATTGCACACGCTCGTGGAATTGCGCCAAACTTCGCTACTTAAAAATCTCCATATGTGACGCTTTAAAATTTTTTACTGGTTACATGTTTTGAGTTACAGAGGAGGTCTAGTGCCAAAATTATTGCTCTCGCTCCAACGTTCGCAGTGATACCTCACATGTGTGGTTTGAACACCGTTTTCATATGTGGGCGGGACTTACGTATGTGTTCGCTTCTGCATGTGAGCACACGGACAGGGGTGCTTTAAAAAAAATAAATTATTTTTTATTGTTCATTTTACTTTATTTTAGTTTGACACTTTCCCCCCCCCCCCAAATTTTTTTGATCACTTTTTTATTCCTATTACAAGGAATGAAAACATCCATTGTAATAGGAATATGGCATAACAGGTCCTCTTTACAGTGAGATATGGGGTCAATAAGACCCCACATCTCACCTCTAGGCTGGGAAGCCTCAAATAAAAAAAATTAAAAAAATGATCCTTTGATCATAGCGGTGAGTTGGTAGAAGCACCGGAGGGTGGCGGGAAAAGGGGGGGGGGCGTCCCCTCTCGCCTCCCATAAGAACGATCAAGCAGTGGAACAGCCGCTATGATCATTCTTATGGTGTAGGGAATCGCCGGCTGAAAAAGCTGATATATGAATGATGCCTGTAGCTGCGGGCAATATTCAGATATTCCCGCACAAAGTCAAGGATGTCATATGATGGCAGACGGGAACTGGTTAAAAATTGCGGGGTATTCCAGGGTATATTGCAGAGTGTATTGCAGAGTGTATTGCAGGGTGTATTGCAGGGTATATTGCAGGGTATGTTGCAGGGATGGCTGAGCATGGAGGGATGGATGGATGTGACTGCAATTGTCACTGAGCAGCGCTGTGGGCACTAGACATCCAGCCCACAGTGGTGCTACCATCCGATCCCTCCCCCTCTCCCCTCGCACTGTACCTATCGGTACAGAGAGGGGAGGGAGGAACCGGCGTCATATGATGCCGGTTTGTTTACATGTGATCGCTCCGTCATTTGCGATTAGCGGCCGTTTACTGTGATCTGTGATGCGCCGGATCCAGAGGTCACGGAAGTTCTCGGGTGCGTGCCCCAGGGGGCGTGCAAGAGCAGGTTTCTGGGATGACGTCCATGGACGTCCACCCAGAACTAGCCGACCGCGCTGCAGCCGTCTTTCGGCTATGGCCTGGTCGGCAAGTGGTTAAACCCTTGGGCATTATCCACTGGACAGGTTAAGCTTTTATTCACTGATGAAATAGCAGCATCCACCAAAGGCGTATCCCACCTTTTTTTGAACTTTTCCTCCATAGGGTATAAAAAAAGAAAACCTCTTTGGAGGCAAGTATATCCTGTCCATGTGGTCCCAGTCAGCGTAAATCAGCTGCTCCAATAATGGATGCACAGGAAACGCCTGGGAACCTTGCTGAGGTCGCAAGGATCCCAATGTAGAACAGGAAAGTCCCGGTCCCTGTACGGAGGTAACTTAAATCCTGCTCTCACCATCTCAGCCAAAGACTGGATAAACAATTTTTGGGATTGCGAAGCCGACAATGGTTCCTCAGAAAAAAGTGTAGCGCTAAGGTAAATATAGTAAAAAGAAGGTTTTTGGAACAAGGAGAAGTGGAACCACAATTTCAAGTGGCCCGTAACCTCAACCAGGCCAAAACCAAATATGTGTACACACAGACAGTGTGATACAAACAAAGTGCAGTGCTTTTTCTTTAGAAAAAAAGTGCAAATGTGCATAGAAATAAAGTGAAAATAAATCAGCAATTGATAATCTTAAAAGTCCACATTTTGATAGTGAAGAAATGTAAAAGACTGTCCAAATTAATGGTGGGGAAGTGTTAATCCCATATAAATAAAGAAAACTTATTAATATAGTCCATATGTTGCATGGTGCAGTTGAAACGGGGGACCCAAGGCAGATATCCTTATAGTACAGAAGCTCCAACTCAGAGGGGACCTTGCTGTACCCAGCCACCCACACCACGCTTATTTTTTATTTATTTTTTATTTTACTTGAATCGATTCTATTTTTATACCAAGATTTTTATGGATTGTTCTGATGATCGTGATTGATCTAATAAATGCCAATTAAGAAATATCTTTTCGGATTTACACTATGTGGAGGTTCCTTGTCGTTGTTTTCTCTATGGTCCATGTATGCTGATGAAAACGGTGATCGTGCAGACCTACAGGACAGGCTCCGGGATCCCCATTCAAGGAGGAGGACGTCTTCTGGTGTATTATCCATCTTCATACTGTCATTTATCACAAGACAGTACAAGCCTGTTTGACTCACCGCCCACGGCTTGTGAGTCCACCGAAGTTGGTAAGAGTATTCTATCTCACATTTTCTGAGTCTCTGTGTTATAAGGATATCTGCCTTGGGTCCCCTCTGAGTTGGAGCTTCTGTACTATAAGGATATCTGCCTTGGGTCCCCCGTTTCAACTGCACCATGCAACATATGGACTATATTAATAAGTTTTCTTTATTTATATGGGATTAACACTTCCCCACCATTAATTTGGACAGTCTTTTACATTTCTTCACTATCAAAATGTGGACTTTTAAGATTATCAATTGCTGATTTATTTTCACTTTATTTCTATGCACATTTGCACTTTTTTTCTAAAGAAAAAGCACTGCACTTTGTTTGTATCACACTGTCTGTGTGTACACATATTTGGTTTTGGCCTGGTTGAGGTTACGGGCCACTTGAAATTGTGGTTCCACTTCTCCTTGTTCCAAAAACCTTCTTTTTACTATATTTACCTTAGCGCTACACTTTTTTCTATATATTTTTTACACAGTCCTAGTCGTTCTGTAGTGTTGGCAGCTTTTTCCACCTATTAGACAGGCGCGGTATTTTATCTATTTTAATGGTTCCTCAGAACCTGAGTCCCCCGCTAAGGATTCTTCAGCCTCTGCTTCCTCCTTATCCCTTACGGCCACCTCCTCAAAATCCTCTGCCCATTCTGGATCCAAATCATAAGGACCCAACTGGCTAAGGGAGTCCTGGTGCTCAAGTGACTCTGCACTGGGACCAGGCTCAGGAGAGGGAGATCTATGCCGTTTTTTCCCTCCCTGTGTTACTGAGGCAATCATACCCGCTATTTTGCCTTCCAGGCCAGCGAGGGCTGACGTTAAGTCATCCTTAGTAACATAAGCCAATGCCAAATGCCGCAGGTCTTTCAGGGGAGATTGATGCTACAGAAGCCTGAGGTTGATCTCCTGTTTTTGAAGGAGTCATTTTAATCCCTGGACTAGCCCTACTCCCTGTACCTCATTTTCTGTAAGACATTGCTCACAAGGTTTTGAGGAAAATACTCTCTGTGCTATATGGCTGTATCGGTTATATCAATTACCACAGCCTTCCTTTAAAGTGTTGCAAATGCCCGACTCACGTGTCCAGCTCTGTGTCCCACCGCAACAGGCTCCTGGCTCTCACGAGCCAAATCTGACAAGCACTGACACACACAGGTGTCCGACTTCCCTCTATATGCGTGCGCCGTCACATGACGTACGCACGCCCGGGAACCTTACTGCGCACGCCCGCGGGGGACACACGGCAAGCAGACACTCCGCGATGCATGCATCGCCGCCATCCGCACACGCCAAGGCGCACGCAGGTGGAAGCAGGCGCACAGGCATGCGGCGCCTACATCCAATGCACGCGCACGCTTCCCACATGCGTGCGCCACCAGTCAACGTGGCCCCCGTGCGGGAACATCCGCCTGAGTGTATCTTGCGGCCTATCTGAGACTATTACAGTGGACAAAACAGGAACGAAAATCTGGCCATAACATATATTTAGCAACAATGTAATAAATTAGGCCTCCAGAGGAAGCACTTACCGATCCTCGCAGCAGGGCCTGAGATAGGCTCAATCTTCCCCCATCACCGCGGGTAGCGTCACTGAGGACCTTCAAGGACCGGGTCCCCCTTTGTTCAGGGTCCACACCCTGTAAGGCACCCTTTAGGTTTCCTTGGGCAAGTGAAAAGACCAGGAATACCATATCACAAGTGTCCAGCACCATAAGGGCACGTTACAGGCAAAACCTTGTTCTTGAACCAAGGCTCGGGTACCATCCACTTTAGCATAATATGCCCTCCGAATGGATCCGATTATAACATCCTCACTGGGACATTATTTGAAGAATTTGAAGAGCTTCCACAGCCGTGACCATCACCTTCAAGACACTGGCAAAAAACTAAAGGTACTTCCTGTATGGGAGGGGTTATATGGGAGAAATTTTCTTACTATTGGTTGCCAGTGTCCAATCACCTAAAAGTAGCATATAACCCAGATAGTCATTCTATGGTGCTCTGTGTCCCGTGATGTCCGATAAAGAAAAAAAAAAAAAAAATATATATATATATATATATATATATATATATATATATATATATATATATATAAAGGTTAATGAGTTTCTGGAGTCCTGACAGACCCTTGCATCTTTCATCCAGTGCTGCACTGACATTGCACTGACATTTCTGGATTCTGAGTCATGGGGAAAGAAAAAGAATTGTCAAAGGATCTGCGGGAAAAGGTAGTTGAACTGTATAAAACAGGAAAGGGATATAAAAAGATATCAAAGGAAGATATCCAGGAAAATTGTTCGGGATGCAAAGAAAAACCCACAAATAACTTCAGGAGAAATACAGAAATCTCTGAAAACATTTGGTGTGGCTGTTTCAAGATGCACAATAAGGAGGCACTTGAAGAAAGATGGGCTGCATGGTCGAGTCGCCAGAAGAAAGCCATTACTAGGCAAATGCCACAAAGTATTCCGCTTACAATACACCAAACAGCACAGAGACAGGCCTCAAACCTTCTGGCACAAAGTAATTTGGAGTAATGAGACAAAAATTGAGCTTTTCGGCCACAACCATAAACACTACATTTGGAGAGGAATCAACAAGGCCTATGATGAAAGGTACACCATTCCTACTGTGAAACACGGAGGTGGATCGCTGATGTTTTGGGAATTTTGTGAGCTACAAAGGCAAAGGAAATTTGGTCAAAATTGTTGGCAAGATGAATGGAGTATGTTATCAAAAAATACTGGAGGAACATTTGCATTCATCAGCTCGGAAGCTGCGCATGGGACTTACTTGGACATTCTAACATGACAAGGAAAAAGAGAGACCTCCCCCATGTCAGATATAGAGTATGGTGGTCCCATTCCTGGTGCAATAGAACAAAAGGAAATACCCCCTAAAATGGGACTTTGAAAGATCACCAACTCTGAAGTATAAAATAAAGGCACTGACACCGATGAGGACCGCTGCACACAGGACCCCTATATTCACAGGACACATTGAACCATTGATGTTTGGATATTATCCGTCCTCTATGCAGTCCACACTTAAAGCTCTAGCATTATTTTGTCCTAAGTACTTTTTATAAGCACTTACTGTTTATTGGTGGAGCCTCATCGCTGCCACATAGACGTTGGAAACGCATTGTATTTCAAGTCTTCTACTACCTCAGCCTGGCGTCCTCTTGACACTTCCTTTGGTTTAACTGCTTCTCTTGTTCTTTGAACATGGAATCATTCCAATGGAATTAAAACATATGTAAAAATACTCAACCCTCAAGCCCTGATGAAGGTATCAATATACTGGAAACGCGTTGGGTATTAGGGTACACCACCCTTCGGAGAGTACATATGTCAATTTTTTTTTCATTCTTTATATTGGTGTTTTGTTTTTTGTTTAATGTATTTATGTAATGTGTAGACGGCATACATCGTTTTATCCTAGATCATATCCATATTAAAAGATATTTTTTATACTTCAGAGTTGGTGGTCTTTCAAAGTCCCATTTTAGAGGGTATTTCCTTTTGTGTCTAACATGACAATGATCCAAAAAGGCCAAGTCAACCTGTCATTGATTACAGCAGAATAAAGTGAAGGTTCTGTAATGGCCATCTCAGTCTCCTGACCTCAACATCATTGAGCCACTCTGGGGAAATCTCAAGCGTGCAGTTCATGCAAGACAACCCAAGAATTTACAGGAACTGGGACTGGGGGCTTTTTGCCAAGAGAAATGGGCAGCTTTACCATCTGAGAAGATAAAGAGCCTCATCCACAAAAACCACAAAAAACTTCAAGCTGTCATTGATGTTAAAGGGAGCAATACACGGTATTAAGAACTGGGGTATGTAAACTTTTGATCAGGGTCATTTGGGTAGTTTCTGTTGCGATTATGATTTAAAAAGAGTAAACACAGTTGATTGATAATAAATGGCTTCAGCCAAACACTAACCATGAGTGAAAGAAAAGTTGTTGTGTTATTATTATTATTATTATTATTATACAGGATTTATATAGCGCCAACAGTTTACGTAGCGCTTTACAACTTGAGGGTAGACAGTACAAATACAATACACTTTGATACAGTAGGAATTAGAGGGCCCTGCTCCTTTGAGCTTACAATCTAAGAGGGAAGGTCAAGAGATACAAGAGGTAATAACTGTGGGTGATGTGCTGATTGAGAAGATAAGTGTACAGTTGTTAGGTGGGGGCCAGATAGGCTTCTCTGAAGAGATGAGTTTTCAGGGATCGTCTGAAAGTGGATAAAGTAGGAGACAATCGGACGGATTGGGGTAGAGCATTCCAGAGGATGGGGGAGGCTCTGGAGAAGTCCTGAAGGCGAGCATGGGATGAGGTGACAAGGGAGTTTGAGAGCAGGAGGTCTTGGGAGGAGCGAAGAGAACGATTAGGTTGGTATTTTGTGACTAAGTTAGAGATGTAGCTGGGGGCCAGGTTGTGGATGGCTTTGTAAGTTATAGTTAGTATCTTGAATTTAATTCGGTGACTGAGTGGCAGCCAATGGAGGGATTGGCAGAGGGGTGTAGCAGACGCTGAGCAGTTTGTGTGGTGGATGAGCCTGGCAGCAGCGTTCATGATGGACTGAAGTGGGGATAGCCTATTTAGAGGTAAACCAATGAGGAGGGAGTTGCAGTAGTCGAGGCGGGAGATGACCAGGGAGTGGATTAGAAGCTTAGTGGTGACATTGGTTAGGAAGGGGCGTATCTTGGAGATGTTGCGGAGATTGAGGCGGCAAGCTTTGGATAGTGATAGAATGTTGGGTTGAAATGAAAGGGTGTTATCATTCATGTTCTCTAAAAAATGGCCAAGAAATCATAAATTTCAGAGGGTATGTAAACTTATGAGCACAACTGTATCTTGGTCATGATTCGGAGGGCAGAAGTTGGATGGATAGGGGGGGACATGAAAGATCTTTAGCATACAAAACAATACATGTAAAAAAAACTCTAATAATTTTATAGCACAAAGGGTCCTTTCTGTCAATATAAAAAAACTTCCAGTCTGGGAAGTCTCGATCATGTGAATTCGAGGTATCAACTACCCATGTGCAGGACGGGCTGAATTTCACAATATGCAGCTGCTTCTAGTCCTTTCCCTGCTCCAGCTGAGCTCAGTAGCGACCACTCTGGGCCATTCAGACTGCACTTGTGGTCATCGCTCTCTCCTCTTGCTGAGCTCAGCTGCCTCTGTACCTCAAGACCAAGGGAACTGGTTATCTAAAATGTGACTTTACATGTAAGCTGTGTCCAAACTCCTGGAGGGCCAGAGTATTGTTCTTAATCTAGCCGGGCCACCATAAAAGTGGTGGAGATGGGGACGCCCTGCCAAAGCTCTTGCCAGAATTGCTCCAAGGGTCATTTGGGCATGCAAGCCATTCCACCTCGACAAGGTACGGAGAAAATTTGGGGGGAATTGTCCTAGCGAGAGTGATTCCTGCATCATCATTTGCATTGCTTTATGTCCAAACCTAAAGTGGCATTAATCCTAAAGACAGAAATGTAATATGTTGCAGCTTAACAGTCCCTAGATGTGGTGACTGCATTTGTTTTTTTTTTGGTTAAATGTATTTTTATTGAAAATATATCGTAAAAGATGACACGGCGTGAGGTAGAGCAATAAATCCAAAGAAACATGACCATAATAATATTGCCTAACAAATGTCCCGCCGTCATCTTACACAGATGAGACCAGTAGTAGTTCCTCACATTTGAGGAGGTCACAACTACTCTCAAGAAGTCATACCTTCACAAAGTGTAAATCATGTCACTAAGCCCTGGTTCACACTGATGCCATGCCAACGTACAAGATTAGCTGTGTTTCCCCGCATCGCACTGCTTGGCAATTGCATGGAGTCCATGCAATCTGCTGCTGATGTCAATGTTCGATTAACGACACCCCAAAACAGATGGCAAAATGCAGTGCGATTGCCAGAATCGCCTCGCATGATTGTTCACATCCATGCAAGGCGATTCAGGTGCGGGAAAAAAAAGGGTCCTGCCCCATTTTGGTGTGGATGCAATTTAAACCATACAAAATGTTTGTCTCAAATCGCACCGCACAGACATGTAAGGTGCACAGGAATGTGGTGCGATTCCTGTGCGAATCACATGGTGTTTTCCACACACCAGTGTGAATCTAGGCTAAGCCCAGGTTCACACTGCCTACGACTTTGAAGTCAGACCCCACCTGTTCACATCTGAGCGTTTTGTCTCCTGAAGCAAAATGCCTTGAGCTCAAAAAAGAACATGAGCTTCTTTTGGGGCAGATTACAGGCATTTTTCTGCTTTTTACATTGGTGACTTGTACAAAATCGCTGTAAAAACACGCAACTTTAAACCGCTCAGGTGTGAATGCAGCCTAAGACCCCTTTCACACTTGTGCGACTTGTCCTGCGACTTGGGATTGCAAAGACTACTTTGCTGTAGGCGCACTCTGAAGGTAGGAGGAGCCAGAAAAGTCAGTGGGGAACCCCAGAGGAGGAGAATCAGGGCTGCTCTGTGCAAAACCATTACACAGAGCAGGTAAGTAAAACATGTTTGGTGTTTTAAAAAGAAATCACTTTAAAGACTCAGTGCAGCATACCTCCCAACTTGTTGAGATGGGAATGAGGGACACCTATTAGCAAAAGTATGTAGGCATAGGACACACCCCCTTAAAGGAAAATACCCCCCCCCCCCCAAAAAAAAAAAAGATTAGTTAAACCCAACAGTATTTTATTTTACCATTACTATTCCTTTATACTGGCTTTATAAATTTACAAATGCAGAAATTTGGAAATTGGATGAAAGGTTTAGCACTGGGAAACACTTTTTGAAAGAGAAAAAGTATATTTTATATACAACTATATAGATCAGACCAAAATGAGGGACAAATGGGGAGGAAAGTGGGACAGAGGGACATTGTTCCAAATCAGGGACAGTCCCTCGAAATCAGGGACAGTTGGGAGCTATGATGCATCGAAGATCAGCAGCTGGACCCAGAGAAGGTAGAGGCTGATAGACTGGAGGTAATAGAAGGCATTACAATTACATTTAAAGTAAACTTTTACCAGTATTGTGTATTATATTTAAAATAATCATATCCATGAAAAAAAAAGTCTCAGCTTTTAGTACTACTTTAATATAAAAGATTTATATCTCCCTTCCACCCTTTATATAGCTTCATGTCTGACTCCTAGTTAAACTGCCCATATATCCTACTTCTCGGTGTATTTATTATTATATCCAGGGCTTTTTTTCTCCCGGAACTTGCCGGAACGCAGTTCCGCCACCTCAGGCAGCCCTCTCCTCTGCAGTCTGTCACATAGAACAGAAGCCGGTAGAAGAAGTTTTCTATACCATTCACTTCCTCCACCAGCTTCTGTAATATGCTAGGCATCCAGGGAATGTGCTCCACAGCTGAATGATCAGATTTCAGAGGCAGCTCTCCCCACCTGCTGTCTGTCAGATCAGTGTAGCACGGAGCCGAGCTCTCTTAAACGGAGGAGGCTGCACAGTAAGCTGAGGGGGGAGCCTGATTTGACAGAACAAAAGTCTGCTGCACGGTGTCTTGCCGAGAAAGTTCCCCCGGCGGATAAGGTCCCCCTTGTACTGCGCAGGCGCAGCGCTTAATATAGTTTTGATGTCTTTTGACATAGCACTTCTCTCCTGTAAGCGGAAGATCCGTGTACCCCCATTAGCCCTCCTCATTCTCCCAACCATATTATGTGGGAGTGTGACGAAGGCACTTATTCCCCTGAGAGAGATATTTATTCTCTTTCACGGGTAAATTGTGATTACTTGCAAAAAATAATTTATACAATGTATCATCTAATCTCATATGTTTTTTGTTTACTCTTTACTCCAGAATTCACTGGTTTCTTTTCTATCTATTCATCTCTTCAGTCCACACAGGTTGATCTGTGCAGTCAGCTCTGCATAACAAAAAGTAAGTCAAAACTATTTGATCTGTTGCCATGGCACCAGTGAATATACTTTCCCTGAATGTTCAGGGAATAAATGTCCCTCAAAAAAGGACCAAAGCCTTCCGTACTTTCCATAACAAGAAGGCTCACATAGTATGCCTCCAAGAAACACACTTCACCAAAGATTCTACTCCAAAATATATTTCTCCTTTTTATCAACAAATTTATACGGCATCTGCCTGTACCAAGCAAAGGGGAACTCTAATTGCATTTCACCGATCCACACCATTCACCTTATCATCAGAAATGAAAGACCCAGAAGGTAGATACCTGATACTCATGGGTTATATAATGGATACAGCAATCACGGTGATTTCCTACTACGCTCCTAACAAACAACCTACACCATTCCTCTCACATATATTACAAGTGATTAATACACACAAAATAGGAACAGTGATAATGTGTGGGGATTCGAACCAGGTCCTCCTCCCATTTCTAGATAAATCACCTTTTACACCATCCAAAATAACCTCTAGATTACCTTTTTCTCAACTTCTTTCCAAATACAATCTGGTAGATTCGTGGAGAGAAAGTAACCCAATGAAAAAGAAATTCACTTATTTCTCGCACCCTCATCAAACCTTCACCAGAATAGATCATATTTTTCTAACAATAGGAATGATACCAGAAATTATCGCATCAGATATAATTCCGATTCCGTGGTCTGACCATAATGCAGTATACACTACTATAGCCTCAGCCATACCAAAAGCGCATGACCCAACGTGGTACTTACCGGACATAATGCTCAAACACCCACTACATCAGATGGCCATTGAACAAGCTTTAAAGGAATACATATCAATTAATAATACAACAGACATCTCCCCAATAACACTGTGGGAAGCTCATAAGCCTGTCTTGCGTGGTACAATACAAAGACAAATGGCACTATTTAAACAGGAACGCAAAAATCTAGCAAAAAAACTAGAACTCAATTTTAATGCAGCCTACATATCATTTCAAGATAATCCATCTCAGAGTACAAAATCTCATCTGGAAAAATCTAGATTGGAATACGATCTATTTCTCACTGAGTCAGTTGATAAATCCCTCAAACGCTCCAAACACAATTTCTACATGAATACAAACAAACCAGGTACATATTTGGCTCGGGCATTAAATTCAACTAACAAATCTTTCAAACCAATACGTTTGAAATTATCAAAAAATGTTTACACTTGTAATCCAGTTAAAATAGTCCATAAATTTCACTCACATCTCGCAACTTTATACAAGACAAACAATGAATTTAATCCTACAGAGGCTGAATCCTTCTTCTCAAAAATAACCTTACCTGAGTTATCTCAGAATCAAAAAAGCAGTTTGGATGAGCCTATAACTATAGATGAAGTTGCTAACGCCATAAAAGACCTAAAACTTAACAAAAGACCAGGCCCAGACGGCTACTCGGCTTTATACTATAAAACATTCTCAGAAATACTCTCTCCCATTCTCACTGAAACTTTTAACAAACTTCTAGATGGACATTCTTTTCGGCAAGAAACACTAATGGCAATTGTTTGTATGATCCCAAAACCATTTTCTGATGATACTTCCTGTGTGAATTATCGGCCTCTCTGTTAAACCTCGATATTAAATTATTAGCAAAAATAATAGCAAAACGCCTCAATAGCATTATAGGAAAATTAATACATAGAGATCAAGTAGGCTTCATGCCAAATAGACAGGCAGGCGATCATATACGCAGGGCAGTGTTATTGGCACATATTGCTAAAAAACGGAAAATCCCTTTTATGTTTTTTATCTCTCGATATTAGGAGGGCATTTGACACAGTATCCTGGCAATATATGCAATATTCATTACAAAAATGGGGTTTTGGACCCCACTTTTTAACATGGATTAAAGCATTATATAATAAACCCAAAGCCTATATAAAATATGCTGGATACAAATCTGAAGCCTTTAATATCGAAAGAGGTACCCGACAGGGTTGCCCATTATCTCCCTTATTATTTGCCCTTATACTCGAACCCATGGCCCAATACATCAGAACAAACCAAACTATAACTGGCATTGAAGTAGGAGGTATTACACACAAACTATGTATATTTGCAGACGATATATTACTTTTTCTATCATCACCACAGGTCTCTGGTCCTAACTTAATACCAGCTCTTGATGGATTTGCAGCCCTATCCGGCCTTATGATTAATCCTAAGAAATGCCTAGTGCTTAATATTTCACTCACAAACATGGAATTGATCCCGGCTAGGGCTGCACTCCTATTCACATGGGCAGAAAAATCAATCCCATATCTTGGAATTCATTTAACAGCATCTCATTCTGACTTATTCTCAACCAATTATCCTCCTGTATTAAGACAGATCACAAATCTAATAAAACAATGGTCGCAACTTCCTTTATCCTGGATAGGGAAGATTAATGCAATCAAAATGACTATTCTACCCAAATTGCTTTATCTATTCAGAGTCCTCCCTATTCCAATTCCTTCCTATTTTTTGAGAATAGTACAAAAAAGAGCAACTTCGTTTATATGGGGCTCTTTTAAACCACGTATACCTATACATACACTACATCTTCCCAAAAATAAAGGAGGCCTGGGATACCCTAATTTTACTAACTACTACAGAGCAGCACATTTGGCCAGTCTGTCCAAATACCATGCAAAACAGGAAATCCCATTATGGGTATTTATAGAGGCTTTAGAAAATGACCCTCTATTAATATCAAATTTATTATGGCTTGATCCTAAAGACCGCTTTAAAATTCATAATCCCATAACTAAACACTTCTTATCTCTCTGGGATAAACTAAAAACCAAATATCAGTTACAATCTCCACACAATCCTCTCCTATCTTTTATCAGAAATCTGGCCTTTTATCCGGCATGGATCTACCCAAATTCTTTTAAAGCTTGGACAACATCAGGCATTCAGACACTAAATGACTTCATAGCATCTAAATCATTCCTTTCATTCCCATCGCTTAGAGAAAAATATGATCTACCAAACTCTGAGATATTTAGATATCTCCAAATCAAAAATTTCTATACACCATTCCTAAAGGGGGATACACCATTATCCCAATTATCCATTTTTGAATCAATCTGTACAAAAGATCCATTTGCTAAAGGTACAATTTTATCACTTTATAATCAATTATATGGAGTAGCAAATCTTAATAGACCCTCTTATGTTCAGAGGTGGGAGGAGGACCTGGAACGAACTTTAGAAGACACGGACTGGTCTAACATATGGCTCACATCTAAGTCATCTTCACCCAACATCTTAGCACTGGAGACAAATTATAAAGTCCTAACTCGCTGGTACCTTGTACCCGCTAGAGTGGCAAAATATTCACCTAATACTTCAGCTCTTTGTTTTCGAGGATGCCCAGAAATAGGCACATATTTACACATATGGTGGACGTGCCCAGTAATCCAAACCTTCTGGAAGGAAGTCTTCGTGATTGCATCTAAAATATTTAAAAAAATAATACAACCAGATCCATATTTAACTTTACTTAATCTAAAACCGGAATGGTTAACACTCTCTCAATTCAAACTTATGATCCAACTAATAACGGCTGCAAAACAAACAGTGGCCAAGGCATGGAAATCTCCTACATTGGTACTAGCAGAAACAATTCACAGAATGAATAATACAATGTCCCATGCTAAGATGGTAGCCATCGATCAAAATCAAATTCCAAAATTTGAAAAACTTTGGCATCCTTGGATAAAACAACAGTTCCTGTCAAACTTCAATGACTCTGTCCTGTTGCCATGGTAACAGATTAAATGACTTACAGAGACACCCATTCTAAGGCTTCAAAGAGAACTAAAAAGAATAATAAACTGACGAGCGGGACAACCTTGTGGACCATACCTCTACCTTTCAACCCTTTTTCTTCTTTCTCTTTCCTTTTCTCCACCTTACGATTAAAGCTCATTATCAGAATTTATTTGACCTATATACACTCTACTTGTAAACAATATGTATAGTAGGTATAAATCATTTAAATACCTACAAAAGTAACTAAGGAAATGATATATATCTTTAATTTAGGTTTACGTGAACCCGATGTTTAATATTTGAAATTCCATGATATTTACCTATATAAACCCTACTGTAAAACAATGAGCTTACTTTATAGATCCTTGTAAACTTACTTTATGTATCTTTATAACATTGTATACTTAATAAACTTCTTTTGACAAGGAAAAAATACAGTAGACAGTTTTTGACAAGTCTTTTATTAAAAATATAAACACAAGAAAGGAGTTCCCCTAGGTGGACTTTACCGGCACTTGCATAATAGAAAAGAGTTTTTTTGTAGAGATAGAAGCTATAATGCATATAAAAAAGAGTAAATTTTATTCAATTAGAGAAATACAAATATTAAAAACAAAATGGATATCATCCATAACAAAGCAGTACTGATGGGTAAATACATAAAACAGTCAAGTAATTAACAATGGTGAAAAAGGAACCTCTTTTCAAGCCCGACGCGTTTCGGGGTGTTTAGTGTATCTAGGGTCCTTCTTCAGGAGCATGATCGAAAAGAGGGGTTCATCTAAATATGTTGAGAAAAATAATATACATATAAATCAGCATGTAGGAGTGTGGACAGGGGTCAAATAGTACACAGGTTGTCAGTAGATATCCAATGGGAGTTTTTTATGATCTAATGATCACCTACCTGAGAAAGTTCCATTAACTACTTGTAGGAAGATGTTTAAAAACACAGAGCCACTGAGAAAGAGCAGGGCGTAGGTGGGCAATTTTTGGATGTGAGGGGTATACGTGATATTAATAGATGGTATAGATTGTAGGAAGATAGGCAATAATTTCCATATGGGAGTAAAACACTATACCCATCCCGTCCGACCCGGGCATGCGCTAGCCAGAGCGGAAAGCTGAGGTCACAGGAAGGCGCCCCTAAAAAGTGAAAAAATTGAGGTACCTTTAACAGAGATGCAATATATAAAAAAAAAAAGGAAATATGCCAAAGTGACAGACCAAAAAAGGTATACAAAAGATATACATCTATATTTCATATTATGGTAGTAGCCGTCAAATATAAGCATATAAATAACCAAATAGTCAAGGCTAAATGACAGAGGAGGGGCAAAAATAATATGCAAAAATAAATAGTAATGGAAATGGTAATGTACTTAATAGAAAACAGAGGTAGTAAACGTATGTAAATGATACGATAATTATTGAAATGATTATTGAAATAGCATTAATGCATGTTGGGAAAAATGCCTAGTTAAAAGTATATGGTGAGAGGATGTATATGTTCAAATGGGTACATGTATCATAAGAGATTTGTTGAATAGGGGGCTAGATAATTTGAACAAAAATGACATCAAAATATTACATCCACATGTCAAAGACAGATATAGTCCTAAAAAGGACGTGTGTATAAGTTTCCAATAACCTGCAGCAGATGGGATATTACCATAGCAGGGTAGAGGGTTAGGTACTGAAAAGGAGGAATATCAAACATCTATAATAATGGTCTTTAAGGATCCTTGAAAAGGAACGGAATGAGCAAACAATGTAAGTAATGAACATACCTGTGAGGATCAGAGTGTTACAGGACGGCCAGCCACGCAAACTTGCATCTAGCATATAGAGCGCTATAGCAGGAAGTGAGTGGGGCCGGTTTAAATGTGTGACAGGCTCTAATCAGCTGGCGTCAATAAGACGCACAGCTGTGTAGTGGAGGCCGTCAGCTGGGACGCCCAATAAGACCTCCCGAAGTGAGGGTGCGCGGCGACGCTCCTACCGCGCATGCGCGAGGGCGCAATGACGTTGGAGCGACGTCGCGCACACCCGCCCCACCGACACGGAAGTGCCTCACCGGCGAACTGAGCATGCTCGCCGGAGTGGCAATATGGAGGCGGTGGGCGCAGGGCGGAGCCAACGCCCAGCAACCTCCCTTTATTAAAAATATCTTCTTCTCTGCTTCTTCCACCTTCTTTTTCCTGTCTTCTTTTGTCCGGTGTTCTTCTTCCTCCGGGGCCGTGTCCTGATCTGTCCGCGCCGATGTCAAGCATTTCTTAGATAACGATGGAGGCGTGGCCATCGGATTATGTCATCCGGAGGCCCCACCCCTTGTGATGTCACCGCCTGGGGCATCATGGATCCCTGACGTCACAAGGGGGCGGGGCCTCCTTATGACGTAATCCGATGACCACACCCCCATCATTATCTAGGAAATGCTTGACATCGGCACAGACAGATCAGCGGGACGCAGCATCGGAGGAGGGTCAGCGACGGCAGAGGAAGAAGAACACAGGAGAAAGAAGAAGAGCAGAAGGAGAAGACTGGAGGAGCAAGATGCGGGAGAAGATGGAGGAAGACAGGAGGAAGAAGTGGAGAAAATATTTTTAATAGAAGATTTGTCAAAAACTGTCTACTGTATTCACTTGGGGGGAGGCCGGGATTTTTTTTTTTTAAAGTCAGCAGCTACAAATACTGCAGCTGCTGACTTTTAAAATATGGACACTTACCTGTCCAGGGCACCCACGATGTCCTCACCAGAAGCTGACCCGTCCCTTGGCTCCGGGTGCAGGTGGAGGCATCTTCAGTAAGGGAATCAGGAAGTGAAGCCTTGCAGCTTCACAGCGTGGTTCCCTACTGCGCATGCGCCAGTCGCACGGTGCGTTCTGAATGGTCCCTGCTGTCCCTGTGTGTCTCCCAGAAGACAGCGGGGGGACATGGCATAGTTCACCGTGGATTCTTCGGCGCTCTATTGCTGGAAGTGGGAGCAAATACCTGAATTAGATAGGTATCTGCTCCCCCCTTTTTTAATTTTTTGAAGGAAGACATTGTTTTTGTATGGCCAGCATAAGTGACAGCAGGCGCAGGGAGCTTTTATCAAGCCATCTGCCTGTGACAAGGGAGTCTGTCATACAAAATAGATGCAAATAGATTTGCAAAAACACATCTGAAGTCTCCCAAAAGCATGTGGGAAAATGTGTTATGGTCTGATGAAAGCAAGGTTGAACTTTATGGTCATAATTCCAAAAGATATGTTTGGCTCAAAAACACTGCACATCCCAGAAAGAACACCATACCCACAGTGAAGCATGGTGGTGGCAGCATCATGCTTTGGGGCTGTTTTTCTTAAGCTGGAACATGGGCCTTAGTTGAGGTAGAGGGAATTATGAACAGTTGCAAATACCAGTCAATATTGTCACAAAACCTTCAGGCTTCTGCTAGAAAGCTGAACATGAAGAGGAACTTCATCTTTTAGTATAACAACGACCCAGAGCATACATCCAAATCAACAAAGGAATGGCTTCACCAGAAGAAGATTAAAGTTTTGGAATAGCCCAGCCAGAGCCCAGACCGATGGGAAATTTGTGGAGTGACCTGAAGAGGGCTGTGCACAGGAGATGCACTCGCAATCTGACAGATTTTGAATGTTTTTGCAAAGAAGAGTGGGCAAATATTGCCAAGTCAAGATGTGCCATGCTGATAGACTCATACCCAAAAAGTCTGAGTGCTGTAATAAAATCAAAAGGTGCTTCAACAACGTATTAGTGTAAAGCCTCGTACACACGGTACGACTGTTGGCAGGGGATTGTCTGTTGACAGACTGTTGTCCTAAAACCTTACCATTAGAATGCTCCTTTTGACAATTGTTATCCAACTTTCGGCCAACAAATGTTGGATGACAGGCTAGTAAATTTTCAGCGGACAGCGGTTTGACGTCAGAATTTCGTATGGTCAGTACACAAATCCGTCACAAAAATGCATGCTCGGAATCTATGCTCACCAAACATGAAATTAGCAGAAGGGGCCAAAAGGGTGGTGCTCAAGAGCCTAAATTCCTTGTAGTGTGTCACTATGTTTGTGTTTGTGACACGACAATTGTGTATTGTTAGTATGCAAGACAAGATCCTGGAGCATGCCCTTTTGACAAAAGTCAGACGCTCAGTTGGCCAACAATCGTACCGTGTGTATGAGGCTTAAGGGTGTGCACACTTATGCAACCATATTATTTTTGTTTTTTATTTTTACTTCCCTCCACCTAAAATATTTCAGTTTGTTGTTCAATTGAGTTGTACAGTTTATTGGTCACACTAAAGGTGGAAGACGTTCTGAAATGATTTATCTTTCTCATTTTTTTTTACATAAATAAACCTGACATTTTAACAGGGGTGTATATACTTTTTATATCCACTGTATATATTTAAGAATAATTGCCTTTTTTTTTTTACGTTAGATATTAACTATATTATACACCACCCTTTTTTTAAGGTTATTATCTGATTAGGCGAAACAATAATCGGCCAACTGATCGATTATGAAAATAATCATTAGTTGCAGCCCAACACAAGTGCATATGGAACACTGCATGTGACTCACACAAGAATCAAGCCGCTTTCCTGTGTGCATGTCTGTGCGGTGCGATTTAAGCCACACATTTTGTAAGGCTCAAATCTTTTTGCATACGCACCAAAATGGTGCAGAGCCTCCCCCCCTCATTTGAATCACATTGCACAGATGTTCACACCCATGCTATGCAATTCTAGCAATCACACTGTGTTTTGCAATCTGTTTCAGGGTGTCGTCAATCTAAAATTGTCACCCGCAGCAGATTGCATGGACGCCGTGCTATTACTATGTAGGGAAAGGCAGTGAATCTTGTGTGTTTCCTGCATTCCATCAGTTTGAACCAGGGCTTAAAGTGGAACTGCAGTCTGCTCACATAATTTGGAATAAAAACATCTTTGCCATTCTGAAGCTTCCCTCCAACCACTTTGCATATTATATTATATATACTGTGATTCTGTACTTGCCAAATATGCTGCAGAAATCTCCCTCCACCAAATCTGGCTGCATCCATTTTAACTGTGAGCAGCTGAAGCTGCTGCCTGTTCACTTCCTGAATTTACACAAAGGTACACCGCCAGCCCTGCAGCTCTCATTGGCCCTCTTAAGACTCACCCCCCCCACCTGGAAAACTCTCATGAGAGTGAGAGAGCTGTGCATGATGTCATAAGTCTAGGCTTTTTACCAGACAAGAAACAGGAAGTGGGCTGTGTAAGGTATTTACTGACAGAAAAAAATGATTTACCGTATATACTCGAGTATAAGTCGAATTTTTCAGCACATTTTTTTGTGCTGAAAGTGCCCCCCTCGACTTATACTCGAGTCAAGCACTTTTCTGCAGCAAAAAATTTCATTTTCCGAACCGATTTTGGGGCCCCGTATCTCAGGGCCACTTGGTGCTAGGAACCCCGAATTTGGTGTGCAAACCCAGTGGAACTGGTACCACAACATATCCAAAGCTGGAGTTCCTAGCACTAAGTGGCCCCGAGATACGGGGCCCCAAAATCGGTTCGGAAAATGTCATTCTCTGCTGCAGAAAAGTGCTTGTCATTTTCCGAACTGACTTTGGGGCCCCGTATTTCAGGGCCACTTGGTGCTAGGAACCCCAAATTTGGTATGCAAACCCAGTGGAACTGGTACCACAACATATCCAAAGCTGGAGTTCCTAGCACTAAGTGGCCCCGAGATACGGGGCCCCAAAATCGGTTCAGAAAATTTCATTCTCTGCTGCAGAAAAGTGCTTGACATTTTCTGAACCGATTTTTGGGGCCCTGTATCTCAGGGCCACTTGGTGCTAGTAACCCCAGCTGGGTATGTTATGGTGCTAGTTCAACTGGGTTTGCACACCAAATTTGGTGTTCCTAGCACTAAGTGGCCCCGAGATACGGGGCCCCAAAATCAGTCAACTGTATCCATCTGCAGCAATGTCATTTCGGGACCCTTTGGGTTCAGAGACCCCAAATTTTGGCTGCAGCTAGGGGGCATCTAGGAACCCTTAACTACCGAGTTTGAAGTTCGGAGGACCTATGGCTGCAAATGGGCACAGTGAGGCTGCAAATGGGCATTGTTGACCCTCTTTTCCTCTTACAGTAGCTGCAAATTTCTCACCCTCGTCTTATACTCGAGTCAATACGTTTTTCCCATTTTTTTGTGGTAAATTTGGGGCCTCGACTTATACTCGGAACGACTTATACTCGAGTATATACGGTACTATCCAAAGTTAAAACAACAAGGCCAGAAGATTTAATAGATGGAAAGATGAAAAAATGACTGAAGGTCCGCTTTAAGGCTCATGAGAGTTCTTCACTACACAAGCCAAACTGTACTGTCTCCATAGCAACCACACAACTTAGGGCCTGAGTTCATGTCGGATGGGTTTTGTATACCCACACAAATCTAAGGAGATACAAACCCACCTGGCGCAGAAGAAATGCAGGTCAAGTACACCTGTCAATGAGTTCTGATCACACTGAGGGCTCTTTCAGGCACTTACTGCACTCTAAAAAGCATTGGTGGATTTCTTTTCAAAGGGGTGTATAGCAGCAGCATTCAGAAAGTGCAACTGCCACCTCCTGGGGCAAGTTTTTTCCACATTAAAAAATTGCCAGATGACAATCAAAATCGCAGAGCATTCCAGCCGTGGCGTGTCTAGCTGGTTGGCAAAACCAGTCCAAAGCCTGTTTTTACTGCCCCCTGGTGGCAATGTGAAAGTGCCCTAATGCCACTGACATGCCCACACCCCTCTCATACCTCCCACCTGTCCCTGATTTCAAGGGACTGTCCCTGATTTGGAGTAATGTCCCTCTGTCCTCCTCATTTGTCCCTCATTTTGGGCTGATCCATATAGTTGTATATAAAGTGCACTTTTTATCTTTCAAAAAGTGTTTCCCAGTGCTAAACCTTTTCATCCAAATTCTAAATTGCTGCATTTGTACATATTAAAAACCAATACAAAGGAAAAGTAGTGGTAAAAAAAAGCACTTGTGGAATAGATTAACCTTTTTTGGGAGTTAATTCTCCTTTAAGGGGGTGTGGCAGGGGGCGTGTCCTATGCCTACATACATTTGCTAGTAGGTGTCCCTCATTCCCATCTCACAACTATGGGTGATCTCCGGCGTGTTTGCACAGCCCACGTGCAGAGCCCGCCAGGAAGTTGGCGCTGCGCTGATCACAGGCAGTGAGACATTTCCTGATCTCTGCAGCCGCACATCAGGACAATGTCTCCCTGCCTGTGATTAGCGCAGTGCTGACTTTCTGGCGGGCTCTGCACGTGGGCTGTGCGAAAACGCCGGAGATCATCCTTACTCACAATGTTGGGAGGTATGCCCTCTATACAGGCCCCCTTGACCTCCTCTAGAAACTGGTTATCTGGCTGTCATGCTGATCCTCCAATACAGAACAAGGCTTGAAGCTCATGGACATGACGCCTCCTAATCTGCATATTAATCCAAATTCTCAGAACTGAAGCCAAAGGACGGGGATGACAACCAGGAGCCAGCACTGGATCTGCGTCCTCACACCACACAGCCCTATACTGCAAGCTTCGCTCTGACCTCTACTTATCCTGCCTGAGTCTGAGACAGACACGTCACTACATGGCGGAAGGTGGAGGTAGGGGGCGCACTGACACAGCCGTACACCACTCCCCCCGGGGCAGATCGGCGCTCCGATAGTCGGGTCTGGCAGTCCATGTGCGGCGCAGAGGGGGGACCGGAAGTGGGTGCACACAGCAGGCGATGAGGACTGGAAGTATCGGGTTCTGCTTGTAGCGTGTGTGGTGATGATTCCTCAGAGATATCTATAGAAGGGGGCTGTGATCCGTCACACGGTATGATGTTCCCGGTAGATCGCTGATTGTAAATACTTGTACATTGGACGCCACTCTATCATGTTCCTCTCCTGACACCTCCAGTACCATGTGGTCACAGCTACCATCATCTGAGGAGAATTAGGAGGAACATCTACACAGGTTTCAAGAGAAAAATGCAGCGTGCAAAGTGCCCTCCATGTGACACATAGGGGGGTCACAGTGTAGAATTTTTTTTAGGGGAACCTTTTTTTTTTCCATCTACTTCACCACATTTTATACAGAATCAGGCCAGGGAGTACACGACTGACAAAGAGACCCCATATCCTGGATATCGGTGGGATCACATAATCCTCAGACAGATTAAAGTGGTTGTAAACCCTGTACTGCCACGTTTACCTATAATAAGGCTTACCTGTAGGTACCGTGAGAATATCTTCTAAATGTGCACCGTTTAGGAGATATTCACTGTATCCGCATGTGCCAACATCATCAGCACAAGCGCACTTAAGAGACGTCTCACTCATGCCGTTTCTTCAGTAGCCGTGACCAGCGGCTCACGGGAGTGACGTCATCGCGGCCAATCACAGTGCCGGAGCCCACGAACCTGGAAGTAACTCCGGGGCCGCTGCAACAGCTTCCATCTAAGGTAAATATTTTGTGAGTTTACAACCACTTTAAGCCCTCATTCACATTGAACGCGGCTTTGAAATCGGGCGACTTCCTCTCTAATCGCATGATTTCGAAGCTGCATTTCAGTGCGACTTGAAAGATGTTTACATTGGAGCGACTTGTCAGGCGATTTGACAAGTCACAGCCTATTGCCGGCAATGGCACCTTCGCAATCGGTGTGATGCTGACCTTACAGCACTGCACCAACTACTTTTGAAAACCGGAACTACTTTTGGAAATCAATGCAGCGCCGCAAAATCGGTGTTGCGCGGATTGGAACAGTGCCATTGCCTCCAATAGGCTGCGACTTGTCATGTGATTTGATCTCTCAAACTGCATGACAAATCGCTCCAATGTGAACCTAGGCTAAGACTTCCTTGCTCTGGATGAAGGGGCACAACAAACATCAGCATTGTCAGTCTGGGGGGGGGGGGGGGTGTTGGACGTACTAGCAGATTTAAATACACTAACAAACTCCAGCTCACACTTTTTTCCCCTTTTTTTTTTTTTTTTCAACAGAAAGGCATTTCTGTGTGAACAGGACAATAATAAAGAAACAGTGGTATACCAGTAAACAAAACATAGATACATCTAAGCAATAAGTAGAATCGGCAAAATGTAACAATAAGCATTTAGGTTGCACCTATGAGATCTAAGTAACACTCTATGTCCGTATAGGGGACTAACCAACTCATTCTAAGTATGTTTTAGAGGGAGTGCAGAAAGATAGGCGAGGTAGACCAGTCGGTCAAGAGGAATAGGAGGGCAAAGCCTCGTACACACGATCAGATTTTCGGACGTACGTTCTTCCGTTTTTTTTGTTGCATACTAGTCTCATGTCGAAAGTGAAGAGGTTACTCCCCATACAAATGCTTTGAATAGTTTTGTATGTGTTCTTTAAATTCTGAGCAGGTGTAGTCTTGCTCTTACGATTTTTTTTTTTTTTTGACGAAAACTGTACTAATGAAACGAAAATCAGACGCTGACTTCACATACGACAAAAAATTTATAGTCTGTACATCCAGCTTTTGTCCGACGAAAAAACAGAATCGGTTATCGAAACACCGTACTAACGATCCGAGATTCGTGCGATCGTTTGGACAAAATTTAACTTCCTTTTTTCGTATCGTGTGTACGGGTCTTAAGAGAGAGAGAAAAGGGGAAAAAAAAGTGGGGGGGGATCCTATAGAAATCCTGGTATTCTGTCTTAGCAGGAGAGCCCAGGAGACAGTTCATTCAGTATTCTATTCCTTAAAAAGACAGCTTATACTTTTTTAAGCAGCTACAGCAACAGTTTTGCTCCTCCTGTGATAAAGGTTTTACATAAAAGCTGATCATTGTAAGCACCCCTGTTAGTGGGAAATGGTTTAGTCTCACTGCTACATCTGCAGGACAGCTTGTTCTGTTGAAAGATAACAGATTTACTGGCAGAATTACTTTAATGTTATTCTAGTACCCTATCCTTATTACATCTAAGGGTATATTTATAAAGGAGTAAATGTGGTATTCCCGATATCCTTGGCCTGTAGTTTTCAATGAACTACCATGGTGCTGTGGTAGTTAATTGATTTTTCCTGTCAGAATGTATCGGCTTCATTGTACAAATTACGAGAAAGCAGATACATTGACAGGTCTGCAAGAGACCTGCATGGCATCAGCATTTACAGGCCCCTGAAACAGAAAATATTAAATGCACATTTTTTACCTGCAATAAATCGTGCATTTATTGGTTTTTCTTTTTTTTAAATGGGCACTATGGCTGTAGTGCCCTCTGAAGAGCGATCCACATTGAATTGCTCTTCAGAGGGTATTTGACCGGTGGTAAGACATTATATCGCCTCCTCACCACCTCAGTTGAATGGGCTGTGTTCAGCAGGTGGTACTGGAGCTCAGTGAAAGCTGATGGGGGGACACCCCCCTTCACACAGAAGCAGAGCTGAGGCTATCAATCAAAGGCTGTGTGTTGGAGCTCCCTCCCTGTCACCTTTTTATCTCTTGGTGTCAAAAATGTCTTGTGCAGATAGCAGAAGAACCAGGCAGCAGACTTGGTGCTCTGAACTGAGACAAGTACACACTTTAGAGGGATATGCTTTGCTCCTCGGTTGAATAGGCTGTGTTCAGCAGGTGGTAGTGCACACCAAACATGACAACAGGGAGTAAATCTTGTCCTGTTACTCATACATACATCATCCAGTCATTATTTCCATATTGTGTTGTTATTGCTCCCATCCTAAATGATGCTGTTTTACAGACAATCTGTATCATATCATGACAATATTACCTTTATTTTCAGATGGCAATGTCTTCTCTGGCCAGTAAGGATTCCTACCTACAAAGTCTGGGCAGAAAGGTTTGTGCACAGGAAGCTACAGAACATCGAAAACGCAAAATAGGTGAGTCAACCCACCATACATGAGCAGACATGAGCAGACATGGCCTTGGCCATTGTAAGCAGCCAACTGCTGTTAGAGATATTACATCCAACCCATTACTGAGGACAATAGACTCTTCTCCATGTCCGTGCTACTACCACAATGGTGGGGAAATGACAGTTTATATCATTGAATATTTAGGTAATACAGAATGCTGGACCTCCCTCTGTGTGTATACATTGCCATAGAGTGAAATATAAGATAATCATGGAGAATCCCCACCTGAGTAGCCTGCCTAAGGCAGCTCATACACCAGTCAATTTTTTTTTTTTCATTGAATGGAAAACAATGACCTGATTCCTCATCCACACACTTAAGGTGAATGGGTGAAACACTCCCACAAAGCTATTGTGTTCCAGCACCCCTTCTGTTTATAATATATAATCACTGGCCCCTCCACAAACAGCAGGATGGGCTGGACATTACAACTGTGCACCATGGTGGCGACTCAGGGCCATTCCAATTCTGCGTATGCACAGTGTGCTTTTCCAGCGTCCGCTGAGCTCAGCTAGAGGAGGAGGAGGAGAGCGCACTGCACAAGCGTACAGTTTGAACAGCCTGGAGTTGGGAGAGCGCACTGTACAGGCACAAGGGCCCAGAGTGGCCGCAGGGGGACGCACAATTGTAATGTCCTGCAGACAGCAGGATGAGAAGGATTGAGGGGCCAGCGGTTTTTGTGGAGTAGCTCCTCCAACAGCTGCATGTGTAATGGGAGGATGTCCTGGTATGTACAGTACTGTTTAAGAGCATATGGAATTGCATAGGGTGATTTGGGGGAAATCTTGCAAAGTTGGGGATATTAAACAATGCTGAAGGATGTGTTTTAGCAGGCAGTGTGCTATAATATGTCTCCCACCTCTCCTACAGCAGTTGCTGTTGATGGCACTGAGAAGCATACTACTGGGAAGAAGAAAAAGAGGAATAGAAAGCCACAGAACCTGAGACATGATAGCCGCATGCAGAGATTTCCTCCCAAAATGTCTAATCCCGTCTTTCCAAAATCCCAGAGGAAAGGTGAGCAATAAAAGGAACTATGCCAGGCCTCCCTCATCTCTCCCCTGTGACTGTAGCTTTTATTGAAGGGAACCTATCATTGCTGGAGTTTTTCTGGAAATGCTTTTTTGCTGACTGATACAGATCACGCATGCTATGAATTAGAGCTGCATGGTTAATCGTTAAAAAATAGTGATCTTGATTCAACTCCCCTCCCGATCTTAATCCGGCATTTCTACGATTCGTTCATATAACAAGTGCAGAGCTGTTCTCTGCTCACTCACAGCTGTCAAAAAAAAAAAAACCTCCGGCAAATGTTTATCAACTTTCCTAAGCGCTGAGATAAAAGGAAACGTTGTATCATTTGGTTCTTTTAGCTCAAAGGGATGAACTTCAGTCTGTAAATAAGGTCAACTTAACCACTTAAAGACTAAGCCTTTTTCTGACACTTGTTGCTTACAAGTTAAAATCAGTGCTAGAAAATTACTTAGGACCCCAAACATATATAATACACTTTTTTTTTTTTTTTTTTTTCTTTTACAGAGACCCTAGAAAATGGCGTTTGTTGCAATATTTTATGTCACACTGTATTTGCGTGGCGGTTTTTCAAATGCAATTTTTGGGAAAAAAAATACAGTTCAATTAATTAAAAAACAACGAAACAATAAAGTTAGCCCAATTTATGTATAATGTGAAAGATTATAGGCCGTGCCCGAAGCGTGGCGAGCGGAGCGAGCCCGTGAGGGGCCCAGTTACAGGCGCCGTGTACAGCTGACTTTCACTTGTCCAGCTTTGGCTATTTTCGGCGGCTCGTACTGCGCAAGCGCTGCGCCTGCGCAGTACAGGGGAGTCCTTATCCGCCGGGGTGAACTTTCTCGGCAGAACATCTGACCATTTGGCTAGCCAAAGACCAGAGCACTTTTTGCGATTCGGCACTGCGTCGCTTTAACTGACAATTGCGCGGTCGTGCGACGTGACTCCCAAACAAAATTGGCGTCCTTTTTTCCCCACAAATAGAGCTTTCTTTTGGTGGTATTTGATCACCTCTGCGGTTTTTATTTTTTGTGCTATAAACAAAAAAATAGCGACAATTTTGAAAAAACGCATTATTATTTTTTTTGCTATAATAAATATCCCCCAAAAATATATAAAAACATTTTTTTTCCTCAGTTTAGGCCGATACGTATTCTAAATATTTTTGGTAAAAAAAATCGCAATAAGCATTTATTGATTGGTTTGCGCTAAAGTTATAGCGTCTACAAAATAGGGGATAGTTTTATGGCATTTTTATTAATATTTTTTTTTTCTAGTAATGGCGGCAATCAGCGATCTTTATCGTGACTGCAACATTATGGCGGACAGATCGGACACTTTTGGCGATATTTTGGGACCATTCACATTTATACAGCGATCAGTGCGATTAAAAATGCATTGATTAATGTGTAAATGTGACTGGCAGTGAAGGGGTTAACCAGGAGGGGGCGCTGCAGGGGTTAAGTGTGTCCTAGGGAGTGATTCTAACTATGGAGGGGAGGGGCTACGTGTGACATGACACTGATGACCGATCCCGATTACAGGGAGCTGTGATCAGTGTCACTAGGCAGAACGGAAAAATGCTTGTTTACATCAGCATTTCCCCGTTCTTCCTCTCCGTGAGACGATTGTGGGACATGGCGGCAAATTTAAAGGGACGTACCTGTACGCCCATTTACCTGTCCGTGCCATTCTGCCAACGTATATGTAAATGCAAAGATGATTTTAAAAAAACGCACTAGACTTATAAATGAAAAGGACAAGACCAAGGCAGCAACTCAATTGTGGGATATACACAAATAACAGATAGGATGGAGAAGAGCTGCGCCCATAACCTTAAATACATAAATGGTGAAATTAGTCCAAAATTTGATAAATCAATAGTCCATGGATTCAATTCAGGTAACCAAATTGAAAGAAGTGCCCGACCACCGTATAAATTGCCTGCTTACCAAATAGTAGGCAACAAGAAGCGATCGGCTGTAACCCAGCCATGGTCTTTATCTTGGAAAGACGTCTGCTGGACACACACAGGAATACACCTGGTATTGGACCTGGTAGTAACCCCCTAAGCGTCCCGGTGGATCATGGCTATGCTGAGATGTACTCCGGGGAAGCTCAGAGAAGAGAGAAACTGACCATAGCGTGATACAGTATACCATTTATTGAGGAAAAAAAAAGATATATTGCACTTACATAGGATAAAAAAATGCATAAAAACAAGTGCTGGCCGGCGAACACAGGAGACCGTCCTCCTCACAGACAGCGTGGTGACGTCAGTGCGTGTCCTCCCAGATGCGAAACGTCATAGGTGACGTTTTCAATGAAAAGGGACGCTTAGGGGGTTGTTACTGCCAGGTCCAATACCAGGTGTATTCCTGTGTGTGTCCAGCAGCCGTCTTTGCAAGGTAAAGGCTGTGGCTGGGTTACAGCCGATCGCTTCTTGTTGCCTACTATCTGGTAAGCAGGCAATTTATACAGTGGTCGGGCACTTCTTTCAATTTGTGTGAAGTCACTGTGGTGGTTACCTGAATTGAATCCATGGACTATTGATTTATCAATTTATGGACTAATTTCACCATTTATGTATTTAATGTTATGGGCGCAGCTCTTCTCCATCGTATATCTACATGTGGCGGTCGGCAAGTGGTTAAAATATTTTGTTGTTTTGCAGCCTGAAATGAGGACAGACACAGTTTTTGTTTTACTCATTGCAACTTACGTTGTATTCTTATGGAGAATTTGGGTCCTTGGTAGTGCAACTGAAGCAAACCATCTATTATGGGTGGAAAGGTGCTGTCTCCAGGATTTCTGGGATAAAGTTGTGGACAAGCACATGTCAGGAGATGGATGCAAAAAAAAAAAAAGTTAAAGGCTTTATCCATTCCTTGATGCAAGAGTGAAATTATTAACCACTTCAATACTGGGCACTTTCACCCCTTTCCTTCCCAGGCCAATTTTCAGCGCTCTCGCACTTTCAATGAGAATTGCGCGGTCATGCAACACTGTACCCAGATGAAATTTTTATCATTTTGTTCACACAAATAGAGCTTTATTTTGGTGGTATTTATTCACACTCAGTTTTTTATTTTTCGCAATATAAGCAAAAAAAAGAGCGAACGTTTTGAAAAAAAATTTTTTTTTATTTTAAAGAAATCCAATAAAATCTAATTTTGTCATAAAATTAAGCCAAAATATATTCTGCTACATGTCTTTGGTAAAAAAAAAATCCCATTAAGTGTATAATAGGTTTGTGTGGTCATGGACATATGTACGCAGATGACCATGTACAGATGTGCGCAGATGATCACGGACATGTGTGCAGATTATATTTGGGACGTGTGTGTTTGGTGACATTGTGTGGGGACACCAGGCCGGTGATCAGTGTGTAAAAAGCTGTAAAAGACATCTCATACTCACTGATCACCGGCCGGCTGCAACGATCCGCTCTCCATCTCCTCACTGACAACTTCCGTGTGAGGAGAAGAGAGCTGATCGCCTAGCAAGCGGCTCTCTATTTATGTCACATGATGGCTGTGATTTGACACAGTCATCATGTGATCAGGAGGGCCAGTCACAGAGCCCACCTGCCGATCTGAGATGTGCTGTGTCCGGGTGACACGAGCGCATCGGGATTGCGCCGCTGCACTCGCGATCTCTCTCCTTCTGAAGGACGTTCCTTGTACAGAATGGGAAGGTTGCAAGAAAAAAGCCGCTCCTCAAGAAAGGCTGCACACAGTCAGGACTGAGCTTTGCCAAAACGCACCTTGAAGGTTCTAAGGCCACATGGAAAAAGGTGTTATGGTCAGAGGAGACTACAATTGAATTATTTTGTCTCCACACCAAACGTTTTCTACGGTAAAGCATGAAGGTGGTAATATCCTTTTATGGAATGTTTTTCTGCAGTAGGGACTGCAGCACTTGTCAGGATAGAAGAAAAATGGATGGGGCAAAATACAATTAAATTCTTGAGGAAAATCTGCCCTCTGCCAGAAAGTTGGGAAGAAGGTTTACCTTCCAACATGACAATGACCCAAAGCACACAGCAAAAATGAGCACACAGTGATTGAAGGAGAAAAAGGTGAATATCTATGGCTTAGTCAGAGCCCATTGAAAATCTGTGGAATGACTTGAAGACTGCAGTCCACAAACAGTCACCATCAAATTTAACTGAACTTGAGCAGTTCAGCAAAAAAGAGTGGGCAAATATTGCAAAGTCTGGATGTTAAAAGTTAGTAGAGACATATCCCAACAGGCTAAAGGCTGTAATTAAAGCAAAAAGTGGTTCAACAAAATACTGGCACAAGGGGGTGATCCTTTTTCTAACTCTTCAATTCTTGATTTAAAAAAAAAAAAAATTTCTTACATGTTTTTATATGTGTCACTTTCATAGTAAATACAGCTGAATAACCCAAAAACGGTGTCTTCATTTCAGGCTGCAAAGCTACGAAATGTCACTATTTCAAAGGGGGTGATTCTTTTCTATACCCACTGTAAATGTTAAACTCTGCAACAAGAGGGGTTGCCCTGTCATTTGCAGTTTTTTTGGTTAAAAAATATCAAGCCAATTTTATTTTTTTTAGTTTTGGATAGAGTATGGAAGAGTTCAAATCTATTAGAATTAAAAAAAAAAAAAAAAATTCATTGTTGACCTGTAATTTTTTGTCATACGTGTTTTTCCTTTGTAGAAACCCCTCTGAGCTCCTTTTCCACAGTTGATATATTAAAGAAAAGATTACATGAGAAGATTGAGGAGTCACGTGGACAGGTGAGGGCATAGTACAAACAGCATCCATATAACTATGTTTTTGTAATGGGTTATTATATGGAAACTGAATTCATTTTAATGTCAATGGCTTTGGTTTTTTTTTTTTGCTTTCTTTGGTTTGAATGATCCTACAGCAAAAACACAGCACTGCCATTGCAGGAATTAAAGCGATATTAATCTTGTGTTCTTTGTTATTTTTAAACGAAAAAAAAAAGATCTTCTACCCACCTGCTCTGTGTAGTGGTTTTCCACAGAGTAACTCAGGTTTTCCTCTTCTTGGGTCCCTCGCCGGCACTCACATGGAGCTGCGGCTCAGCCAACCCCCTCTTTCTCTTCAATTGCTCACTAACTTAGACAGCAGAGGGAGCCAATGGCGCTTGCTGCTGTGTCTCAGCCAATCAGGAGGGCGAGTCCCAGACTGCTGATGCTCTCCTGCAACATCGCTGGATCAACATGGAGCTCAGGTAAGTACGAGGGGGGCTGCTGCACACAGTTTTTTTTTTTATCTTCATGCATTAAGATAAAACACCTTCTGCCTTTACAACCACTTTAAAGTAGAACCATAGGCAAAACTTTTCTTTTCATTTTGGATAGAGTAAGGGAGGGTTAATAACCCCTGTCAGATAATTTTTTTTTTTTTTTTTCCACCATCTGTGTCCCATTGCGGAGATTTCCCTTCATTTCCTTTCCCATAGCCAAACAGGAAGTGAGAGGAAATCCCTGAAAATGTAATGTAATTCCTTGGGGACCCCCTGGTCACCAGAACTAGTGTACTTATTGGAAGATTTCCTCCTATTACTTTTCTGGGGACAACCCAACATTTGGGATTTTCTTTTATTTTTTACTTTCAATGATAATGGTAAAAGGGGCAAATAGAGAGGGTCAATATCCTTAACGGGGGGCACAGACAGCAATAAAAACCTGACACATTTTATAATTCCTTTCCACCCTATCCTAAAAAGTTTTACCTTTAGTTATGCTTTAACATTGACCACAGAGAAAAACCTCTCCAGAACAATGGAAACGTGAGAGCAAAAGTTTTGGCTGCAGTTGCACTTGCTTTGAAAGCTCTTGTAAGTCAAGCTCCGCAATGGACTAATGCTGTAATATCGGTCTATCAAACTGCAGCTAATTGAACTAGGGACATTTAATAAGTAGGATCCTGTATTCCAGAATCAAGTTCTGGTGGAACACTTACAAAGTTTGCCTTCCACTCTAATTTTACTTCCCCTATGACCTAAAATTTCTAGACTGAGCAAATGGACAGAAATGAGTCAGACACTTATGGCTAAAAAGCCTGGACAGCTAAAGCTGCCTGTAAAAGATACCTCAAATTTTCTTTTCATACATCAGGGGACACAGAGCCATAGTAGTTACTATGTGGGTTATAGGCCACCTTCAGGTGATGGACACTGGCACGCCCTAAATTAAAAAGTGCACTCCCTATATAGCCCCTCCCACTACTGGGAGTACCTCAGTTTTTTTTGCCAGTGTCTAAGGTGTTGGTCATGAGTAAAGATGTGCTGTGCTGAGCTCCACTGGAGCAATCCTTGCTGGGGCTAGCCATGCTGACCAGATCCATTCAAAGTGTCTTTTTTTTTTTTTTTTGGCCAAATTGAATGGTACCCGGGCCTCGTATCCGAAGAAAGGAGGTTTTGCCTCTGAATGTTTCTCTTTTTAGAGAGCTGGATCCTGGGATCCAGTACTTTTGGTAGTAAGGCCATAAAGTTTTACTGGCAGGCAGCTGTTGCAGGTCCAGAATAGCGGGTTCCCTCTAGGGTCCCCAGCTCCTGAAGGTTTACCGGAACCCACCGTGAAGGGTAAAGATTGGGTCTGTTGGTTTACCACAGAAAACCCTGCAGCGGGAAAAGGTCTTTGAATTTTCTTATGAATGTCTCCTTATAGAAATAATAATGTTGTTATGCCTGTGTGTCATCACTGGGGGCTGTATTGAGCACTCGCTGCCTCATGCTGAGAGAGCATGCTGTGTCGGGAGAGCTGAGATGCTTCTTCCTCCAGGTAGACAACGGGACCTCTGGTAAGTTTGGGGGGGGGGTTCTGCTCCCCACCAATTGCCCCCCGTGCTGATTGTCTCCCCCCTCTCCTTGGGGGAAGAAGCGCTTTAGGTTTTCTTAAAAAAAACAAAAAAAAAAAAAACTGGTGCGATCAGCACGCCACTAGGTGGCTTACAAGACCCCCCTGCGCAATGCTGCTTCATCCCGTGGGTTCCAGGGACCGGGAGCATGCCGCTCGCGCGGGAAATGCTTCTTTTTGAAAAAAAAAAGAGGTAATGGGAATGCCGTGGCTAAGGAGGGGTTGGTGTCCTCGGACGTCCAAACATGAGGAGGCATGGTTTAAAGGCACCATATCTATTGCAGCTGTGGAGGGACACAGGAGCAAAGTGGTGTTAGAGGTTGGTGACACAGGCATTCATTTGGCATGTTTACTATTGCATCAGGCTGGGCATTGATGAACAGCAGCAGAGCTGGATTATCGCTCAAGCAGTGCATGCGATTTCTAAGATCAGAAGGGGGTTAAAACACCCCCAGAAATAGAGCTAAAGGAGTCCCCCCTCTAGCTCTGGTAAGCCTACTCATCTCTACAGATGGCATCCTCCCCTGAGAGGGAGTGACTGGTTAGAGTGAGCATCAGGGGCATGAAATGTTTACAATTGTTTTCAACAGTGCAGCCCCTGAGTATTTTACCAAAGGTTCTTTTTTCCCTCGGCTATGATGGGTTTAATAAAAAAAAAAAGTTTAGCGACTTTAATCGCACAGATTCTCTTTCATTGCCCAGGACCCTCAAACGGGGGAACTAGGGGCGGGAGAAGATGAATCCCCTCAGGGGACCATGGTGAGGCTGATGACTCCTCTTCTGAGGTGTCAAATGTGGGATAACCAGCTGGTTTTAATATCTTGCTGAATGGTCCACTCCACATTTATGCTCCCTTAACTAAGTGTTTGGGTTAGTTGAAGCCTCCTCAGACTGCGCATGCTTTTTCCTGTCCATTTATTGTTGGAAAAGCCTTTTTTTGTATCTGAGAAGATTTCCCAGATGTTATTTTCCTCCTAGTTAAGTTTTACACTTTATCCTATGGTGGAGGAAATGCACTAAGTATGGTATACTAGCAATTAACGCAGTATATCCTCTGTGAATAAGAGCTGTTATTCGGCAGACAATACTCAAATGCTTAGGCATCTGATAAATAAAGTTGGAATTCCTGTTAAAAAAAACCCCAAAAACTTTTTTCTCTTGCAGATTGAGCAGGCTCGCTGACAGTAATTGCTTAATTGTTGTGAGGCCAGTTTAACAGGTGTTCTGGGATCCTGCTCAGCAGGTCCAGAATTTTGGCAGCTTTATGCTTGCAATAATGGCTTGTGAGTTCCTTTTTGTAGAACTTCCACAAGGTTCTCAAGCAGGTGCTGGCTTATAAACTAGTCAAACGCACAACTGCTGAGATGCCTATGGCGGTTTGCACCTGTATAGCCTGGGAATACCAGGTGCTATACACAGTTCTGTGCACATTGTTGCTTAGCACAAACAGCTAAACGCATGAGTGCAGGAACGCACATCAGCGGAGGATAAACTCCCTTTCACCATGCAGAAATTCCTGGCTAGTCTTCCTTTTGTGGTAGAACAGCTATTTGAGGTTGTTTGGATAATTCATCCAAAGAAATTCTAGTGGGAAAAGTACCCCCTTTTTTCCATTTAACTAAAGGAGTAAATATATTTTCATTTTTAAAAGCTCCTTCTTTTGTGCCAGTGGCATCAGCCTCCAGGCAGTCATGATGGCTTCTGCCATCAGGTTCAGTAGGTAATCCTCAGAGTTATAGAAAAATTGGTTGGAGATCAATACTCACTATTAGTAAACAAAACACTGGGTGTTCAATAGTGCGGTCTCTGTGCCTAAAATACTATAGAGAGAAAAAAAAATTTCAGGGGAAAGGCTCCCACTGAGAAGAGACACAGGCGGACCATGCTGCTTAATAAGGGATAAATCTTATTAGATAAATATATTTAATACAAAAGGGGCCAAGACCAGGTACCCACCACCAACACCAAGATCATATTAAAAATAGACAACGTCTGTTTAAGAGCAGCTGCATCACGCTTCAACCATGCATGCACACACCTGTAATAAAGCAATGGGATTAAGTAATATTTCTGGATCAGACTAATGATTTCAGTGACATGCACCATACATAACAAAGTCCGTCCAGTCACTGTATTTACCGTATATACGCGAGTATAAGTCAAGTTTTTCAGCACATTTTTTTGTGCTGAAAGTGCCCCCCTCGACTTATACTCGAGTCAAGCACTTTTCTGCAGCAAAAAATTTCATTTTCCAAACCGAATTTGGGGCCCCGTGTCTCAGGGCCACTTGGTGTTGGAACCCCAAATTTGGTGTGCAAACCCACAACATATCCAAAGCTGGGGTTACTAGCACCAAGTGGCCCCGAAATACGGGGCCCCAAAATCGGTTCGGAAAATGTCATTCTCTGCTGCAGAAAAGTGCTTGACATTTTCTGAACCGATTTTTGGGGCCCTGTATCTCGGGGCCACTTGATGCTAGAAACCCCAGCTGGATATTTTATGGTACTAGTTCCACTGGGTTTGCACACCAAATTTGGGGTTCCCAGCACTAAGTGGCCCCGAGATACAGGGCCCCGAAGTTGGTCAACTGTGTCCATCTGCAGCAATGTCATTTGGGGACCCTTTGGGTTCAGAGACCCCAGATTTTGGCTGCAGCTAGGGGCATCTAGGAACCCTTAACTACTGAGTTTGAAGTTCGGCTGACCTATGGCTGCAAATGGGCACAGTGAGGCTGCAAATGGGCATTGTTGACCCTCTTTTCCACTTAAAGTAGCTGTGCATTTCTCACCCTCGTCTTATACTCGGGTCAATAAGTTTTTCCCATTTTTTTGTGGTAAATTAGGGCCTCTACTTATACTCGGATCGACTTATACTCAAGTATATACGGTAAATAGAAACCCTTATAACAAAAGACCCCTGTTTAAAGGGTAGTTGATCGAGTCAAGTTGCTAGTCCCACAGAGACGGCCTTAATTAGAGTTGTAACAAGACATAGCTATCAGTGTGGAGAGATGATTATAGTCCACAGTTAGTATCCAGTCCAAAGACACAGAAATACAGTTTCCCAGAATGGAATTGCATGTATTCACAGGGTCTAACTGTTGGAAAACAATAGCTCATTGACGTTGTTTATGAAGTTGGCTAATACTGGCTGAGAAGTAACAAAAAGGAGGATGCAGAGTAAAAGGAGGCAGTTAAAGGACCAGAGGCGGAGGCGGACGACGCGCTGACGTCACCTCCAGTCATTGCTCCTACTTCCAGCAGGACAGGTCTGTCCGAGTGTGTTCGGCCGACACAACGGACTTCAGGCTTGTTTACGAAGGAACTTCTGTAAGTGTGTTTTTGTCTTTTTTATCGAATAAATTTAGAAGCTTTTACACGATCTGAGTTTTCCAATTTTTTGTTACATGCTATACATTCCATCTGAGCCGATCTGTTTTTATTGTGATGATCCGAGACTCCAGCAGCAGACCAGCACGTGAGACACACTCTTCATCATGGCTGACGTGCTTTTCACGATCCTCTGTAATGGTGGATCACGTCTGTCTGGTAAGGAGTAACCCCTTCTATACTGGTGGTGGATCACATTTCTACGTTACACAGTAGCTGAAGACCGTCTGATGCGGACTTTACTGTTTTTCTTCTGTTTTGCACGGGTGGATGATATCTGCTATTAGTGATTATAGAGACTTTATAGTTTTATTCTGTGTATCACCTATATCCAGTTTGGTTATTATAGATCACCTAACTGGTGATCAGAGACTTTACATTATTTATTTCACATTTTCATTGTTTGATTTTGTGTACCACACAATCCAGTTTGGTTACTATAGATCACATAATTTGTGCTGTGATTATTATTTTATTCAGTTCTAATATGCATGCTTATTTATTAGCGCGATTCATGTGTTTTTATATTTGTATTGTTATATGGGTGTCATATATTTTGAATTGCTGCTTTCTACAGTCATCAGCTTATGATTTACATTTTTGAGCTATTCACTTATGTACACCTTAGCGCAGTTTTTTTTACCTTTTTTCTTGGCTTACAGAAGCAGCCTTTTGAGCCAATACGGAGATATTCCCTTGGTTCTCTTGACGGGGAAAAAATATTTTCTTGATTGCCATATCTCCTGCAAGAAGAGTATCAGAGATGGCTGCTCTTTCTTGTAAAGAGGCATATTGGTTGTTCATAAGGATGACATTGTATTGCGGCCTCATCCTGAATTCCTACCGAAGGTAGTATCAGGTTTTCATTTAAACCAGGATATTGTTCTGCCTTCATTTTTTTCCAGAACCTCGTTTCTGTGGAAGAAAGGTCACTACATTCTCTTGATGTGGTGAGAGCGGTTAAGGTCTATTGAAAGTGACTGCTTAGATTCATTATACAGATGTTTTTGTTTCCAGACGGTCCTCAAAGAGGACAGGCATCGTGGAAATCTACTGTTTCTAAATAGGTTACATAGTTACAAGTGATTGTTCAAACTTATGGTTTAAAGAGGAAAATTCCTCCTTTTCATATTAAAGCGCACTCCACCAGGGCTGTTAGTGCCTCTTGGGCAGTGCATTACCAAGCCATGGCTCACATCTGAAAGGCCGTAATTTGGTCTTTAATCCATACATTTACTAGACTCTATCAAGTAGAAGTAAAAGGGGGGGCGTGGCCAAGACCGGCATGTGAGAGGACGCACTTCTCACAGCTCCTGCCTGATCCGTGAACTGATCCTTCCCCGGCATCGCTGATCCTGGTTCTTTCAGCTCCCCAGCTGGCTACCGAGTCCCAGCACCCCCCGGACCCACCCCCGGCCCTCTGCACGAGGGGGAAAACCCGCCGTGGCCCGTGGGAGATGGCGGGACCGGAATCCCAAGATGGCGCCGTCGCGCCTGCAGCCTTGCACCAGCGCGCTCCTCGGACAGTGGACAGAATGAAAGACGGCAGCAATAAGAAAGCTCCAAAGACCCCGGGTAAGGAACAATATAGAGATATCCTCTACTATGCCCAGAAGCTACAGGGCCCCGGGACAACAGACGAGGGGGGGTCAGCTTACAAAAGGGGAGAGGTGGATAAGACATTACAAGCAGACTGGGATATGGACACAGTGAGCACACCTAACCTCTTCATGGAGGAAGACACTCGCCCTCCCTCCCCCTCCCCTTCGGAAGACACACCAGAGACTCTGGAGCAACCTACACTAGCTGAAATCCTGAAAGCAGTTCATGTGTGTACTGCTGCAGTCAATGTCATGAAAGACCAGTTGGGGGGTGTCAGGGAGGAGATGTCCTTTCTCAGACAAGATCTGCAAAAGGTCAGGGAAAGGGCCACGGCGGTGGAAAGCAGAGTGAGCGATATGGAGGACAAAATCCCCCCAATTGCACAGGAAGCTAGAGCAGCACACCGCATGGCTCAAGAAACATACAACAGGGCGGAAGACACAGAGAACCGTTTACGGAGGAACAACGTCCGCATAGTGGGGCTCCCTGAGAAGTCTGAGGGTAAGGACCCCACTACCTTTGTGGAGAACTGGCTCATTGAGATTTTTGGCCGGGAGGCATTTTCCCCTTTTTTCACTGTGGAGAGAGCACACAGAGTCCCTGGCAGACCCCCCCCACAGGGAGCCCCTCCCAGGTCCATGCTGGCAAAGCTACTACACTATCGAGACAGGGAAGCCATACTACGATGTGCACGGGAGAAAGCAAATGTTAAGTTTAATGGCGTCAGAATCTCATTCTACCCTGATTTCTCAGCGGAGGTACAGAGAAGCAGAGCGAAATTTGGGGAAGTAAAGAAACGTCTGAGAGCCCTGCAATTACCATACGCCATGCTTTACCCAGCTAAACTGCGAGTGACGGCGGATGGGCATGCACAGTTCTTTGAATCACCCAGAGATGCAATGATGTGGTTAGATCATAATGAACAAGCCCTGCGACACCGCCGGCCTGATGCGGAAGGAGACTGACCCTGATGCGCTGCCAAGATTTCCTTTCAACACGGAGTATACTGATGTTGTTATTTTTCTACTGACTAAGCATATATCCATGCCTACACCTTCTATGGTCATCCCTTGACCTACTCACTTGTTCTTTTCCTTGTTTAGATGCCGGGAACACATTTCATGTATAGAAACGCTGGAGATAAAAGAACTGAGCTTTTTTCTAATTTTTCTTTATACACGTGACTTTGTTTTGTTCGGGTGGCAATGCGAGCTCCTACAGTCAGCCAGCTTTTAGGCTGTGCTGCCAGGCTATGTTTGGCCTGGCCGATGAAACTATTGTGGTTGATCCTACTATCCTGCCCCGCACTGGCGGTCATTGACGTCAGTGAGGGATACCTACCTTGGTTCCACCATACTACCATAAAAAAGAAGTTTGTTGGCACCGTTGTGCCAGGTTATGGTTTACAGTTTGCACTATTTTACAGTCCAGAGACTTACTTGAATTTGCTTACTAGCCTCTTTGTCAATTTGCCACACATGTATGAGACTGCCTATCATTGTCTCCATAGACTCACCATACAGATAACCACTGTCTACCCATGCCAACTGATGACGACACTTCCACAATGGAGGATTCTTCGCTGATTTCCTGGAATGTTAGGGGCATGAACTCCCCCCTTAAGCGTACTATGATATTTACTTGTCTAAAGAAGTTCTTTCCTGCTGTTATATGTCTACAGGAGACACATCTCACTACAGTAACCAGGAGCTGTTTAAAGCACAGATGGATAGGATGGGCCCTATCACTCCACCCACACCTCTTTTTCTCGGGGTGTGAGTGTAGTGATACACAGATCCCTGGATTTCCAGGAATTTGCTTCTAAGATAGATGTGGAGGGGAGATTTGTATTTCTGCATTGTCGCATTGGAATTTTGCATTGTATTCTTGCCTGTGTGTACATACCCCCCCCATTTGATGCACGGGTGCTTCGGCTTTTCCTGGAGTTTCTGACGGATAAGCCGAACCTCCCTATGCTCATTGTAGGGGATTTCAATAGTTGGCTAAACCCCGCTCTAGATAAACATCCACCCCAGGGAATACAAGCCCCATGCAGGGCAACACCATTGGCTAGACTGCTGCAGGAGCTGGGATGGCTAGACATATGGAGACATAGAAACCCAGTAACTAAGCAATTCTCTTGCTTTTCCAAAACCCACGGGTCTCTATCCAGGATAGACTTGGCTGTGGGAAACTCGGATATGCTCCCATCGGTCTCTGAAGTTTCATATAAACCCAGATGCGTTTCAGACCATTCCTATATGGTACTAAAACTAGTCACAACACAGGGGTCTATGCTCCCAAAGGCACCATGGAAATTTAATGCCTTTTGGCTTCAGCTGTTCGCATCTCCTGAGAGACTAGAGGGAAGCATTGGTGGGTTTTTTCAGATTCAGCCAACTCCAGCGGCCGTTGTGGCAGAGTGGGAGAGATTTAAATTATATCTCCGTAGACTGCTTAGCAATGAGGTCACTAAGGTTAAACAACGCTCTGAAGCTCTCAGGGAAACACTGGAGATGCAGGTCCATTCCCTGGAGGAGAAATATGTGCAGGATCCCACTGATTCCGCGAGGGAGGCCTGGCAGGCAGCTCAATCTGCTTATGGGCACCTCCTGGCCTCCTCGGCGGAAAAGAAAAGATTCTTCTCTAAAACTGCCTTTTTTGAGGAGGGGGAGACAACAGGCCGCCTTCTCGCAAGAATTGCTAACTCAGAACAGAAGTCCCCAGTAATCGGAGCCATAAAAACTAAAGGGGGACAGTTGGTACGGTCGCCTGATTTAATATTGAACACACTAGCCGAGTTCTATGAGACATTATATCGCCCAACCTCTTTAAAAAACCCGGGGGAGTTGGGTAATTACTTGGACGGCATTGTTTTCCCACAGCTCTCTGCATTACAATGCCGGGAGTTGGATTCCTCGATATCACTGGAGGAACTGCAGGTGGCCGTGGCTGCGTTTCCCAACTGTAAAGCCCCAGGGGGTGATGGTATCCCCATGGAGATATACAAAAAATACTCTGAAATATTGTTGCCCAAGCTCTTGGCAATGTTTAACGCGGCCAGGGACCAGTCTGCCCTTCCACCATCTATGTCGCAAGCCCATATTGTGCTGATTTTGAAACCAGGTAAAGATCCCGTAGATCCAGCATCCTATAGACCGATATCGTTACTCCAGTCAGACATTAAAATCCTGGCCAAAGTACTAGCTCTTAGACTAAATAAGGTGATCACTTCAGTGATACATCCAGATCAGGCGGGATTTATGCCTAATAAATCCACGGCGATAAACTTGAGAAGGCTATTTCTTAATATGCAGACGCAGACTGACAACATGGGATCAAGGGCTCTTTTGTCACTAGATACTATGAAAGCCTTTGATAGTGTGGAGTGGCCTTATCTTTGGGAGGTCCTGAGGCGATTTGGCTTTGGGGACACATATATCACCTGGGTACGTTTGCTGTATCACTGCCCTCGGGCTGCCATAAGGGAGGCAGGTAGAATGTCATTGTCGTTTGCTTTGGGCCGGGGCACAAGGCAGGGGTGCCCTTTATCCCCCCTGCTATTTGCTCTGGCGATAGAGCCCCTAGCAATTAAGATTAGAAGTCACAAGGGTATCACAGGCTTCTGCTATGGAGATAGACAGGAGAAAGTGATGCTCTATGCGGATGACACCATGATATTGTTGGGTGATATGGAGCAATCCCTGAGAAACACGATGGACACAGTGATCCGGTTTGGGGAATATTCAGGTCTGAAGATAAACTGGGCCAAATCTGCTTTGATGCCCCTAGACGGTACCACAGACCAAGACGGTGAGAGAGCAGGAGAAATTCCCGTTACCCACTCCTTTAAATACCTGGGGATATGGATTACACCCCAAATTAGGGATTACGGTCAGCTCAATATTTCCCCACTTTTGGCCAGGTTTCGGCAGCGGGTCAAGGCATGGAATGCTCTGTGTATGTCGGTTGCGGGCAGAGTGAATCTAATCAAAATGATTCTGATGCCCCAACTGCTATACATGCTACATAATTCCCCAATAGTGATCCCACTGAAGATCTTTAGGATAGTCAACACCATATTCCGTGAACTTATCTGGAAAAATAAGCCCCCTAGGATAAAACTAGAACACTTACAACGCCCTAAAGACGAAGGGGGCCTTGCTCTCCCGAATCCATGGTTGTACTATCTGGCGTCTCAGATGCAACACTTGATAGGTACTATGGCCATGGAGGGTGTAGTGGGTGACAGATCCCCCAGTGCTTCCGAGGCTATTATGCTCCATGCAGTGGGTGGGCATTCAGTCCCGACTGCTCTTGAGGCATTGGCCTTTGGCAAACCTCAAAAAACCTTCCCCACATACAGTCTTATACAAAAAATATGGAATAAGGTCAATTATTTACAGGGGGTCACGGGTTTCACTGAGTTTAGCCCGATTTGGGCAAATGAGACCTACCCGGAGCTGGCCAAACTGCAGCACACAGACAAGTGGAAGGGACATGGTATCTTCTACCTGGCTCAAATTATAAGTAATGGGAAACTGGTGTCCTGGGAAATTTTGAAAGAGAAATATGGGTTACCTCAACATATGAAGTTCTACTATATGCAACTCAGACACGCATTTATAGCCCAAACTAGGACCACTGAGTGGCATGTGGACCCTAATCCAATTCTTTCCCAACTTAGGAATGCAGAGGTCTCCAAGGGATTTATCTCCCAATGCTATGGCACATTATCTACTCAATACCGTTCCAAACACCCCCTTACGGTCAAAAGAAAGTGGGAAACGGACATAGGGCCCCTAGATGACGACCAGTGGGAGGAAGCCCTGCAATCAGTGGCTATCTGTTCCCTAAATGTGACACAAAGGTTGACCCAACTATACACACTTCTGAGAGTATATTACACGCCCCATAGACTCCATGCTATGGGACTGACGCCCTCCCCGTTGTGTACTAGGTGCAAAAGGGATCATGGTGAGTTGATACATATGCTTTGGCGCTGTCCCAAACTCCATGTGTATTGGAAGGGGGTGATAGAGGTTCTGTCTGCAGTGTTTGGGGTGCAGATTCCTCTGGACCCTAGACAGTGTATTCTGAACTTACTGGACGAATTAGAATGGGAAACACATATTAGAGAAGCCCTCACACGGACCCTTTTCATGGCCCGTAAATTGATTTTGATACATTGGAAGTCTGAGTCGCCCCCTACAGTTAAGGAGTGGATTACAGCAGTGGGTAATACGCTAAGGATGGAGAAAATCATATACCAGCATAGGGGATGTGCTGCCAAATTTGAAAAACTGTGGGAGCCGTGGCTGGGAACTCCGGGACTGGCCCCGGAGGACCTGGTCATGGACAGACTCCTGAGACTTAATGCGGGCTGAGAGACCCCACACCCTAATAATCTGACAGTACATACATTTACATATAGATGTATTGGAAGCTGTGCAGGGTATCTTGGATGTGGAGTGTGTAGGGGAAATTGGCATGCAATGTTATATTATTTTGCATATTAGTGGCTTGGCTCCCAGGGAACTGGGGGTGTTATACCATGTCGTAATTGTAAGGCTTATGAATCTCTGGACTGTATGCTGTTAATTTTCAATAAAGAATTTTTTTCTGGATAAAAAAAAAAAGTAGAAGTAAAAGATTATGAGGATATCGCCTTTGGGCACAGTGTACTGCAGGCTGCAGTATGAGTCCTCTATTCTCTTGGTGCCCTACAATTGCATCTCCCTCCCTTTAGTTAGCATTGCTATGGGACATCCCACATAGTAACTACTATGGCTCTGTGTCCCCTGATGTATGAAAAGAAAATAGAATTTTTAAAAACTGCTTACCTGTAAAATCCTTTTCTTTGAAGTACATCAGGGGACACAGAGGTCCCTCCCTTCTTGGTATACAGGTGTATTGCTTTTCTACAAAACTGAGGTACTCCCAGTAGTGGGAGGGGTTATATAGGGAGTGCACTTTTTAATTTAGGGCTTGCCAGTGTCCATCACCTGAAGGTGGCCTATATAACCCACATAACCCACAGTAACTACTATGGCTCTGTGTCCCCTGATGTACTTCAAAGAAAAGGATCTTACAGGTAAGCTGTTTTTTAAAAATGCAATTTTTTCAGTGTACCAAAAAGATTTATCGCATGCATGTTGTATTCATGCGTTCACATATATATATAATTTTTCTTTTTTTTTTTTTACTTTTGTCTCTAAGGCTGGGTTCACACTGTTGCACTGAGGTAGTGTGTGCATTTGTGGTAACCTTCAACAGCACCCCACAGTACCTTGCTAATGGGCGTACATTGCAACGTACCACAACTGTACATTGTTACAAAATATTATATATAAATTACACCTTTTTTGGTACTTTAGGCAGACCATTTAGATTATTGGGCCACCTTGGTGCAACACACTCTAATGTGCATGCATTGGCACACAGAAGCAGTGGGAACCCAGTCTTAAAGTCCATTCTCAAATAATATCACACATGTTAACTGGTGACAACTGTGGATTACGCTAAAATGAGAGCAGGAAAAGTGCTATTTGAGAAGATGGTTAAAGTGGTTCTAAAGGCAGACCTTTTTTTTTTTATCCTAATGCATTAAGATAAAAAACCTGTGTGCAGCAGCCCCCCTAGTACTTACCTGAGCCCCATCTCGATCCAGCGATGTTATGTGAGAGGCTCGGCTGTCCTAGACTCTTCCTCCTGACTGGTTGAGACACAGCAGTGGAAGCCATTGGCTCCCGCTGCTGTCAATCAAAGTCAGTGAGCCAATGAGGAGAGAGAGGGGGTGGGGCCGAGCCATGGCTTTGTGTCTATATGTATACACAGAGCAGCGGCCTGGGTGCCCCCATAGCAAGCTGCTTGTTGTGGGGGCAGGAGGGAGGGGGCCAAGAGCGCCAGCGAGGGACCTGAGAAGAGGACGATCTGGGCTGCTCTGTGCAAAACCACTGCACAGAGCAGGTAAGTATAACATGTGTGTTATTTTTTTTTAAAAATGCAAGACTTTAGTATAGTTTAAGAATTAATCAGAGAATAAGGCTTTTAACCATTAGATGTCCATTTTATGTAATGACTCAAAATTTAAGCAAAGGTAATGTTTGCAATTTGAACATATTGTCTATTGTGGGATAAAACATTTTAGAAAAGTATTGTGAGATAAATTGGGGAACTTGTTTAAAGTCTGTGGCCACACTGTGTACATTAAAGCGGAGTTCAGCTTAAAATAAATAAAAGTCAGCAGCTACAAATATTGCAGCTGCTGACTTTTAATAATTGCACACTCATCTGTCCCAGGGTCCAGCTATGCAAGGGAACGAAGCCCCGCTCGTCTCCCCCTCCTCTCTGCGGCGCTGGCATTGTTACTGTGGGCATGCACTGCACATGCACTGCACATGCGCGAGTGGCGCGCCGTGACTGTCCGAGCAATCACCTGGGACCTGTGACGTGTCCCAGATGATTGCCGAGAGGGAGAGGTGATCTCCCTTCTGGTGCCGCGGTGCACCGGGAGGAAGTGGGAGCTGGGACCCTCTAAAAGGGTATCCGCCCCCCCCCCCCAAAAAAAATGATGTGCCAAATGTGGCATATCAGGGGGTCACCTTCCCTTAAAGCCATGTTTGGGTGGAACTCCGCTTTAAATTATTTGCCATGTACCTAACAAACAGTTAATGGAGCAAGTCCTCACTGACCTCTGGAGCCGCAGGCATTGTGGAGCATTTCAAGGAGTAAATCTTTTTTGGGGTCTCTGATCAGATTTTAGCCGGGGTAAAGATGTAATGTCTGGAGAAATAAGACCACTCTCCAGACGGGTCCACAGCTTGGTAGAATGGCCGTGGTACCAGTCAACCACTTTGAGCAAAGACGCTGCATGAGAATATACCGGCAATTGGGGAAAGAGCCACCCCTCCCCTGTGCTTACGCAAGGTGAGGGTGGTTTGTCGAATTCTGGATTTTTTTATTTCTCCATATGAAAGTATGGATAGTCCTATTTAGAGATCAGAAAAAAAAACCCAGAGTTGAGGGAACAGGGATGTCCTAAAAGGTGTACAATAATTTCGGTAAGATGTTCATCTTAAATAGCACTTATGCGACCAAACCACGAAATATGCAGTTTGTCGTAGGATGTAAGACAGGTACAAACCATTTGACGAAGGGGGGTATAATTAAGGTCTGCCATAATGGGCAGTAGCAATGGAATTGTAATGCCAAGATATTTGATAGCTGTATGTTGCCATTTAATGGCAAAGTTACGTCGGAGGTGAGATACAGACGATTGGGATAGAGAGATATTCAAGGCCTCCATCTTATCATAATTAACTTTAAAATTGGTCAGTGCACCAAATTCCTCAAACGTTCATACAAGAAATGGAGTAGAGATAAGGGGGTTGGTGATGTATAACAGGAGATCTTCTGCATACAGGGAAAGCTTTTACTGATGGTGACCTACTGTAAAGCCTTGAACATCTGGGTGTTGATGTATGGCAATTGCAAGATGTTCCATGGTGAGAATATATAACAAGGGAGAGAGAGGACACCCCTGATGAGTACCAGTGCGGATTCAAATAGCCCTTGAAAGAAGGCCATTGGAGTGGATTCTCGCCAAGGGGCATGTTTATAAAGCCAAGATTTTAGCCATCAACTTAGGGCCGACACCAATCTGTTGAAGTGTGTGTTGTAGTAAGGACCAGTAAACCCCGTCAAAGCTTTTTCGGCATCAGCCGAGAGTAGACGAGCTGGAATATGGCAGTTTTGGGCATGTTCCATTAGGGTTATTGTTGTTTAATCAATTGATCAAGATAAGCATTGATCAGGAATCGATAGTTTAAGCCGATTAGCAATCATTTTAGAGTACAAACGAATGTCTGTTAGTTAAGGAGATAGGGCGGTAACTGCCACATGAAGTAAGACCTTTACCCGATTTGGGCAATAAAGTAATGTGTGCTTCAAGTGCCCATGTCGAGACAGTGTAGTCATTAGAAACCGCATTGATAATAAAAGGGGTAAGGTTTTATAAAAGCAGGCAGAATACCCATCCTGAAAAATATGCAAATACTTAAAGCGGTATTTAATCCAAAAACAAAAATGTAATATGTTGCAGCTTATCAAAGTGGAGGCCGCCTTTGTTTTTTCTTTTTTAGGCTTTTTTTCTCTAAGCGTCTTTCAGGCTCCTCCTACCAGGACAGGAAACATGTTAACCCCCACCAAAGGGCGGTCCTCCAGGCCCCATGTGAGTATTGGTGTTTTCTCCGGACGGGGGGTAACATGTTTCCTGAAACTGGTTCCCCTACGTCTCATGAGCATGGCTCCTGTGGCGTTTTGGGGTGGTATTCCTACCTTCTTCTTGGGTCCCAGAGCGGCACATCCACCAGGGGAGTAGGCTTGTGGCTGCTGTCCCTTCTTCTCAGTGCATGGGGAATGCCAGCACCGAGGTGTACGTCGGAGCTCCGAGCCGCATGGCGGCAGTCGGCTGTTCTCTCACTGTTAAACAGTGTGGCTGGAATGTTCAGGGAAAGAGAGGAAGCCGCGCGAGTGAAGGGGCGGAACTTAAAGCTGGCCCACACCTCCAGGTCTCTAAACCGTTTGATCAGGTACAAGCACTTTCGTATGGAGACGGTGTTCTCAATCAAAAACCTGCTTTACCAAAACTGCTTCATGGCCACTTTAGATTTGAGGGATGCTTATCTGCACATTCCTATCTATCCAGCATGCCAAAGATTGTTTATTCTTGATCCTTCAGTCTGTCCTCAGCCCCACGCATATTTACAAAGGTGTTGGGGGAGGCGCTGGCTCCGCTAAGGTTAAAGGCAATAACTATTATCCCTTACCTGGGCGGCCTCCTAGTGGTGGCGGAGTCATACCAAAAGTTGTTAGTGGATCTCCAGACTGTACAGGACTTCCTTTAATCTCCAGGCTGGTTAATAAACTAAGAGAAGTCTTCCTTAATTCTGGCCCAGAAAGTGACATATCTGGGGTACGAACTTTGCTCAGTAGACCAAAAAGTTTTTCTCCCGTAGCAGAAGGTCTCAAAAATGATGTAATGTCGGCCTTAGAGACCAATCAGTCGGTCTCGCTGAGAGAGGTTTCAAGAGCAGTGGGTCTGATGACCTCTTGCTTTCCCGCAGGTCCATGGGCAAGATTTCATCAACGCCCATTATAGCTGTATCTACTAAGGAACTGGGACGGAGACTCGAGTTCCCTGGAATCAAGGGTCTTGTTACCCTCCAGGGTAAAAAGAAGCTTGTGGTAGTGGAGGACGCACCTGCACCTAATAAGAGGTCTACTATGGTCCATTCCTATATCCCAGAGGATCACAACGGATGCGAGTTCCTGGGGATGGGGAGCCCACCTCAGGAACACAATGGCACAGGGAGAATGGTCCTTAAGGGAAGCAAGAGCTTCAGCGAATCAGAGAGGGCTTCTAGCTGTTCAGAGAGCTTTGCAGGCATTTCAGACGGAAATCGGGGGTCACAATCTCCTCCCAGATTCTATCCGACAATATCGCTATGGTTGCGTACCTCAACAAACGGAGGAACGAGGACTCGGATACTTCAATCTATCACCCAGGAGATTTTATCATGGGCAGAAGGGAATCTAGCCTCAATTACAGCAATGCGCCTGAAGGGGAGACATAACTGTCTGGCAGATTATCTCAGCCGCTACCGGGTATGTCGAGACAATTGGTCCTTTCATCCCGAAATCTTTACGGGTCTCACCGACAGATTGGGATGTCCCGAAGCGGACCTGTTAGCAGATCAGAACAATCGCAAGACAGAAAAGTTCTTTTCTCTGAACCCAGTGGAATTTTTTCAAGAGGGTGTCGACAAAGGTCTTTCAGTTAGTACCTTAAAGGTACAGGCGGCAGCTATCCGTGTTTTTCTCCAATTTTCTATTTTCTCCCACTATAGCTAGATTCTTCAAATCAATTTCTAGGTCCAGGCCAGCAGTGGTTAGAAGTTGTCCAACCTGGGACCTGTCCCTGGTGCTTCAAACTCTGGTAGAATTCCCTTTTGAGCCCCTAGAGGATATTTCAGTTAAGTTACTTGCCTTTTTAAAAACTATTTTTCTTGTGGCAATTGCCTCAGCTCGTAGGGTAAGTGAGTTACAGGCCCTATCAGCGAGGGAGCCTTTCCTCACAATTTTTGAGGATCGGGTTGTTTTGAAAACTGATCCAGGATCTCTGCCTAAAATGGGCAGTACATTCCATAGATCCCAGGACATTGTACTGCCAACCTTTTGTAGTTTGCCAAATGGCAACCATGAAAGAAAATTTTATTTTTTAGACGTGAGAAGAATTTTTCTCGTCTACCTTGAAGTCACCAAGACCTTTAGAAAAACAGACGCCTTGTTTGTCCTCTTTTCAGGAGCACACAAGGGAAAGAGTGCATCTAAAGCCACCTTGGCTAGATGGATAAAGCAAGCTATTTCTGAAACTTACAAAATTAGGGAAGTTCCTCCGCCTTTTGTCACTGCGCACTCAACAAGAGCTCTGTCTGCGTCTTGGGCTGAGAGGGCTGGAGCCTCACCGGAACAAATGTGCAGGGCTGCCACATGGACCAGTTTTTCAACCTTCATTAAACATTATCTCCTGGATCTCCTATCTGCTGAGAAGCTGGCATTTGGTCGTAAGGTCCTTCAGGCAGTTGTCCCTCCCCAGACTGGTAAGTTCTGGCTCATCGTCTCATAGGCTGTTCTGGAAGACGCTTAGAGAAAAGCTGAGTTGGACTTACCCGGTAACTCCTTTTCTGAGCGTCTTCCAGTACAGCCGGATTCCCACCCGGTTTTGTCTTGAAGTTATGTGTATTATGCATATGTTTTACAGGGACGTCCTACGTCTCTAGAGAATACTGAAATGGGGCCTGGAGGACCCCCCTTTTATCTGGTGGGGGTTAACGTGTTTCCTGTCTTGGTGGGGGGAGCCCTAGGTCTCATGGGCTGTCCTGGAAGACTCTCAGAAAAGGAGTTACCGGGAAGTCTAACTCAGCTTTTCTTTTATTTTCACCTGCTGATCTGGCCATTGACGCATTTCCTGTCTTTAGGAGTAATGAAGACACCTTTGGACAGTGACATTGTCAGTCTAGGAAGAGGTTAGCGTTACATGCACTTGAAAGGAATGGAGATTTCCCCATGGGGCTTTTTAGCAGCAAAGATGAGTCAAAGGAGTTCGTAAAAAATCACTGGTTTTATTAACAAAAGATAATTAGACAATAATTGAATGCGAAAGTAAAAATATGAGCTCTGGTGTATACAATACAAGATTGTTGAACATGGAAAGAAAGGGCAATTTATTCTATAATGAAATACTAGATGTATATATGACAATGGGTATTAACCCTCGGTAGTAGATTATACCATCCAATGCAAAGAAAAGCCCCAATGCATTTCAACCTTAGAAATTCTAGTCTTCTTCACTGGGTTCTTACATTTCTATAAAAACATCAAAGGTACAAATTACAATATTTCGTGACATGTAGACATTTCATAATATACAGTCATGTGTTCAACTTTAATAATCGCAATATATTTACCCCTTCCATTCAGTTAGCTCGCATTATCCAGAGACTTTGTTTAAAAAATAAAAAGATAGAATCCCAAGCACCGCTAGGGAACTGACCCCATCTTCCTCGCCAACGTCGGAGGAAGAGGCGGTCAGTTCCCTAGCGGGGCTTGGGATTCTTTCTTGGGGGGAATCTTCTATCTTTTTATTTTTTAAACAAACAAAGTCTCTGTATAATGCGAGCTAACTGAATGGAAGGGGTAAATATATTGCGATTATTAAAGTTGAACACATGACTGTATATTATGAAATGTTTACATGTCACGAAATATTGTAATTTGTACCTTTTGATGTTTTTATAGAAATGTAAGAACCCCCTGAAGAAGACTAGAATTTATAAGGTTGAAATGCATTGGGGCTTTTCTTTACATTGGATGGTATAATCTACTACCGTGGGTTAATACCCATTTTCATATATACAGTGGCTTGCGAAAGTATTCGGCCCCCTTGAACTTTTCAACCTTTTGCCACATTTCAGGCTTCAAACATAAAGATATAACATTTTTATTTTTTGTGAAGAATCACCAACAAGTGGGACACAATTGTCAAGTGGAACGAAATCTTTTGGATTTTTGAAACTTTTTTACTAATAAAAAAATGAAAAGTGGGGCGTGCAAAATTATTCGGCCCCCTTGCGTTAATACTTTGCAGAGCCACCTTTTGCTGCGATTACAGCTGCAAGTCACTTGGGGTATGTCTCTATCAGTTTTGCACATCCAGAGACTGAAATTCTTGCCCATTCTTCCTTGCAAAACAGCTCGAGCTCAGTGAGGTTGGATGGAGAGCGTTTGTGAACAGCAGTCTTCAGCTCTTTCCACAGATTCTCGATTGGATTCAGGTCTGGACTTTGACTTGGCCGTTCTAACACCTGGATATGTTTATTTGTGAACCATTCCTTTGTAGATTTTGCTGTATGTTTGGGATGATTGTCTTGTTGGAAGATAAATCTCCGTCCCAGTTTCAGGTCTTTTGCAGACTCCAACAGGTTTTCATCCAGAATGGTCCTGTATTTGGCTGCATCCATCTTCCCCTCAATTTTAACCATCTTCCCTGTCCTTGCTGAAGAAAAGCAGGCCCAAACCATGATGCTGCCACTACCATGTTTGACAGTGGGGATGGTGTGTTGAGTGTGATGAGCTGTGTTGCTTTTACGCCAAACATATCGTTTTGCATTGTGGCCAAAAAGTTCGATTTTGGTTTCATCGGACCAGAGCACCTTCTTCCACATGTTTGGTGTGTCTCCCAGGTGGCTTGTGGCTAACTTTAGACGAGACTTTTTATGGATATCTTTGAGTAATGGCTTTCTTCTTGCCACTCTTCCATAAAGGCCAGATTTGTGCAGTGTACGACTGATTGTTGTCCTATGGACAGACTCTCCCACCTCAGCTGTAGTTCTCTGCAGTTCATCCAGAGTGATCATGGGCCTCTTGGCTGCATCTCTGGTCAGTCTTCTCCTTGTCTGAGCTGAAAGTTTAGAGGGACAGCCATGTCTTGGTAGATTTGCAGTGGTCTGATACTCCTTCCATTTCAAAATGATCGCTTGCACAGTGCTCCTTGGGATGTTTAAAGCTTGGGAAATCTTTTTGTATCCAAATCCAGCTTTAAACCTCTCCACAACAGTATTACGGACCTGCCTGGTGTGTTCCTCGGTCTTCATGATGCTCTCTGCGCTTTCAACAGAACCCTGAGACTATCACAGAGCAGGTGCATTTATACAGAGACTTTATTACACACAGGTGGATTCTATTTATCACCATCAGTCATTTAAGACAACATTGGATCATTCAGAGATCCTCGCTGAACTTCTGGAGTGAGTTTGCTGCACTGAAAGCAAAGGGGCCGAATAATTTTGCACGCACCACTTTTCAGTTTTTTAATTGATAAAAAAGTTTAAAATATCCAATAGATTTCGTTCCACTTCACAATTGTGTCCCACTTGTTGGTGATTCTTCACAACAAATTAAAATTTTATATCTTTATGTTTGAAGCCTGAAATGTGGCAAAAGGTTGAAAAGTTCAAGGGGGCTGAATACTTTCGCAAGCCACTGTACATCTAGTATTTCATCATAGAATAAATTTCCCTTTTCTTTCCATTTTCAACAATCCTCGCATTGTATACACCAGAGCTCATATTTTAACTTTCGCATTCAATTATTTTCTAATTATCTTTTGTTAATAAAACCAGTGATTTTTTCCGAACTCCTTTGACTCACTTTTGCTGCTGAAAAGCCCCATGGGGAAATCTCCATTCCTTTCAAATATTTGTTTCGGGGTGTGCAGCCTCATCAGACTCTCACTTATGTGTCGCTCTGTTATAGCGTTACATGCACTAGCAGATGTAGATGAACTTAACTTTTTTTTTTCTTTTGGGATAAATGAATGAATAAAACACTGACCGTTATAAGTACCCCTGTCAGTGTTAAATGTAAGGAAAAAACAGGGAGGGGAGGCGCCGACCTGAGTGTAGTATTAAAATGATGACTTTAATAGGATAAGATTAAAAACACTTACAAGATGATAGAAGATGCATGCTCGTCAAAGTAAAGTGCAGTCCTGGCATTCCACATGGCTCTGTGGGTCCCTCCGCTGTTCCGGATAGCTGGAAAGGATTGAGCAGCTGGCTGGAATGGATCACAGTGTTTCTCCAGGAACAAAGGAACCAAGCAGCTCCACACAGACCAGCATGAACCGTGGAACAGGAAGTGATGTGACCGGCGTCTGATTGGACCTAGGCAGGGCTGGAATCTTGTCTATCAGGACTGCAGTGATAAAAGGCTGCGCACTCGGAGCTGACTGCTCCTTCTAGTGGCCTCTGCCGGTGACATCACTTCCTGTTCCACGGTCCATGCTGGTCTGTGTGGAGCTGCTTGGTTCCTTTGCTCCTGGAGAAACATTGTGATCCATTCCAGCCAGTTGCTGAATCCTTTCCAGCTATCCGGAACAGCGGTGGGACCCACAGAGCCATGTGGAATGACAGGACTGCACTTTACTTTGACGAGCATGCATCTTCTATCATCTTGTAAGTGTTTTTAATCTTATCCTATTAAAGTCATCATTTTAATACTACACTCAGGTCGGCGCCTCCCCTGCCTGTTTTTTCCTTACATGTCTTGCGGAGTTATGGACACACTCTAAAGGATGGCTGCCTTCTTTTTTGACCCTTAATACCCCTTTCTATAGATAAGTCACCATCCAGCTATTACAGCCAGACTATACCTCTAAGGATTACTCCATCTGGAGCGCCAGATAAACACTGACTATACTGCTAACTGCAGTGTTAAATGTTTTTTTTTCCAGCCCTCTAACTGCCACTTTGCTGGACAGCTTGGTCTGTTAATGGAAGTTGAAAAATAACAGACTTGCTGGCTGGATTACCAGGTGAAAATAAAGAAGAAAAAAATCTAAAAATGTAGCCACCACATCTAATTGGTAACCTGCAATATTTTTTGAGTTTACTTTAAAATAACTCATCCATCTTAGTTAAATGAGCATGCTGGGTGCAATAAATGTGGCCCAGAGCCTGTCCTACCACAAGCTAAACTGAGATTTTTGTCTAATTAGTCTCCTTTAGGGGCAATATATGACAAGCTTTGCACATTACAGCCTTTTGGCTGTAGCTCTGGACACTGAAGAAACCGCACAGGGATGTAGAGCCTAATTTTTAGTAGGATAGGAAGGAGCAGGAGGTATGAGGCTTGTTGCTTCTATAATAGAACCATAGTAAGTTATCATAGTCAAGTTGGTTAGTCTCTTATTCTTTCTATAAACAAAACCCTTCTACCTTCTGATGGTAATTATCCAATCTAACTTTATTTTTCTACAGTTTTCCAACAAATCTCTTTCAGTAGATGAAATTGAAAGAAGACGCCAGAGGAGGAAACATGAGAGAGAAAGGAAGAAGAGAAAAAGGAAGGAGCTGAAACTTAAAGCTTTGCAGGAGACAGAGGAGGGTGAAGCCGCTAAAGTGGAGCAGACTGTAGAAAAACATGTAGAAGAGACTCATCAGGTCCCGCTAGTTTTCAACAAGGTGGAAGTCCATGACGAACCTCTCAATAAAATTATGCAGAAAAAAGAGAAAAAAGAAAGAGTGAAGGGGCAAATAACGCCCATGACTGGCAAAAACTACAAACAGCTGCTGAGCCGCCTAGAGGCGCAAAAGAGTAAGTTGGAAGAACTAAGGGCCAAAGACCAGGCGAAAGCCAATGAGTATGAATCTAAAATTAAATGGACTAATGTGTTGTATAAAGCTGAAGGACTGAAGATCAAAAATGATGAAGGGATGTTAAAAACTGCCCTGAAGCGCAAGGAAAAGCAGCGGGAGCAGAGGAAGAAGCGCTGGGACAATCGAATGCTGCAGACTACAGAGAGAATGCAACAGCGGCAGGAGAAGAGGAAACGCAATATCAAAAAGAAGAAAATGGCCAAGGTAGAGAAGAAGAAAAGCAGAGCACGCAAGAAAGGGCGTATCATGCCTGAGGACTTGGCCAAAGCTAATGTCAAGTGATTTTTCTATTAGGTTTTATAATGTCTTGCGTGTAAATAGTCCATGCTTTGTAATATGTACTATGTGAGAGCACTGAGAGTCCAGAAAATTGGATTTTATTATTATGAAAGGTGACTCTGTAAAGCAAGCCCTGCTTTGAAAATAAACGGAATTCCAGAAGCCTTTTGTGTGTAGAATAGCTGCTTACAGTATACCTGTGTCTTTAACATATCAAATCTTTAGGGCTGAGGCGGTTTGCAGGCGCTATTGCGCTAATAATAGCGCCTGCAAACCGACCCGAAACAGCCGCTGCTGTGTCTCCAGTGTGAAAGCCCCAAGGGCTTTCACACTGGAGCGGTGCGCCAGTAGGACAGGAAAAAAAGTCCTGCTAGCAGCATCTTCGGAGCGGTGAAGGAGCGGAGTGTATACCTTCACCGTTCCTGCCCATTGAAATCAATGGGACAGCGCGGCTATACCGCCGGCAAAGCGCATCTGCAGAGGCGCTTTGCGGTGGTTTTTAACCCTTTCTCGGCCGCTAGCGGGGGGTAAAACTGCCCCACTAGCGGCCAAATACCGACGGTAAAGCGCCGCTTACAATAGCGGCTTTTACCGCCGACGCCGCCTCCACCCCAGTGTGAAAGGGCCCTTAGAGTATACAACGTAAAGTGATTGTAAATTTATTATTTTTATTTATTTTTTTTAATACCAAACGTGTCTATACTTACCTGCTCTGTGCAATGGAATTGCACAGGGTGGGCGCGAATCTCCTCTTTTTGGGTCTCCCATCAACACTGCTGGCCCCTACATCCAGTGCTCACACCCGAGCCCCGCTGCATTGGCACAGACAGCAGGACTCGGCCCTGCTCCCTCGTCACTGGCTTTGATAGCACTGAGAAACAATGGCTCCCGGTGCCCCAGCAAAGCCAGTGAGACCTGAAAGTGAGGGGAGAGAAGAGCTGCAAATGTGCATTACACTGGATCAAATGAGGGCTCAGGTAAGTAAAAAGGGGGGGGGATGCTGACACCTAAACATTTTTTACAGTTGATTTTACGTCACTTGATTTTTATTCGCTGTTTTTCACAGAAGATCTCTATAGATCTATTGTGGACCAAAGCAATTTGTATGCTGGTCAATTCATCGTCGCTAATCCCCATTTGACCCTTGCCAGAGAATGGAAACCTATTACGGTTTCCGAATCTAAGACCTTTCTGGGCCCATACTTCCTCATGGCATAACTAAAAAGAGTGAGTTGCGGTCATATTGGTCCTCTGACCCAATTCATCATATGCCCGTGTTCTCTGCCTCCATGGCCAGGGCACAATACGAGCAGATCTTGCGGTTAATGCATTTTAATGACAATGAACTCTGTCGCCCTCGGGGTGACCCTGAATACGATCGGCTCCACAAAATTCGGCCCCTCGTAAATCACTTCAACCAACAATTTGCCTTGTTTACTCCTGATCAAGTTGTCTGCGTTGACGAGTCCCTGATTACATTTTCTGGGCGCTTGTCTTTCAAACAGTATCTTCCCAGCAAGCGTGCCAGATATGGGGTCAAGATGTAGAAGCTCTGTGATGGGCCACAGGCTATACATGTAGTGTTATTGTTTACAAGGGAAAAGATAGTCGCATGGAGCCGGAGAACTGCCCAGACTACATAGGGAGCGCTGGTAAGATTGTGTGGGACTTGGTGTCACCCTTATTCGGAAAGGGGTACCACTTATACGTGGACAATTATTACACAAGCGTGCCACTTTTTAATCACTTGTTTGATCATGGAATTGGTGCATGTGGCACAATGCGATCTAATCGCCAGGGCTTACCCACAGCGGCTTGTAGATTCCCGTCTTAGGCTAGGGGAGAGAGCCTGCTTGAGAAGTAATCATTTGCTCGCAACGAAGTGGAGGGATAATCAGAATGTTTTGGTTCTGTCCTCCCATCACGCAGACACGGCGGTCCAAATTCAATCAGCGACTGGTGTTGTTTAAAAACCCCTCTTGTGTCCACGAATACAACCTTAATATGGGAGGTGTGGACCTCAACGACCAGTTGATGGCGCCATACTTAATTGCCTGTAGGGCCAGACACTGGTATAAAAGTGTCTGTATACTTCTTCCAATTGGCTCTGCTGAACACTTAGGTTCTATACAAAGCGTCAGGACGAACTGGATCCTTCCTTAAATTCCAGGAAGAAATAGTCACAGCCCTTCTGTTTCCAGAATGTGCTGTGCCCCAACTTCCCAACGCAAATGCAGTAAGTGGCTGCATGAGAGGCATTTTCCGTATGTCCTCACTGGTACCCCTACCCAACGATCACCCCAAAAAAAATGCTGTGTCTGTAGGAAACGTGGATATAGGCATGACACCCGCTATTATTGTCCCTCCTGTCCTGACCATCCTGGTCTTTGCATCAGCGAATGTTTTGAATGCTACCACACACTAGTGGAGTATTAGCATAGGGTACAGCATTGCACAGACTAGGACACACTTTCACAGGGTCTCCAAAGATGCCATTGGATTTTGAGAGACCCGAACCTGGAACCGAACCGTTAGTTACAAATAAAAGTGTAAAAAAATATATATAAAATAAAAAAGCCAAAAATAGTTGTCATTTTATTGTTTGCTTTTCAGGTATGTAATTCTTTTATACATTACTGTTTACTGTTGTTTTTTGTTTTTTTTTAACCATTTTTTGTTTTCAGGCACGTCATTCAGCTGCAGCACTGATTTATTTATCTTGACAGCAACCGTGTTTGCTCCCACTATATGTAAATCAGCGACTCCAGCGCTGTAGAAGGTGATTTCACCATCACAGTTAAAAAAAAAAAATATATATATATATATATATGCCGAAGCTTTTTTTTTTTGTGGCACAGATTTGTTGTTTTATTGAGTTAATGTTTTATTGTTACCATTGTTTGCTTTTCAGGTACACCATTCAGCTGCAGCACTGATTTATTTATCTTGACAGCAACAGCGTTTTCTCTCACGATAGATAAATCAGCGAATCTAGTGCTGTAGGAGGTGATTTCACCACCACAGCTAAAAAAAAAAAAAAAGTTGCATGTATGTCCATCATTAGAAGTGAGTGGATGCAGGGCGGTATTCTAATGGTGGGCATACCCACCAATCAATATCTTTTTTTTCGTTCAGCCCATAGGCTGCATGGAAAAAAAAAAGAACATTACAATATATGCCCAACAAGGACCAGAAACGTACTAGTATGTTGCTGATCTTTAAGTGGTTATACCAGAATGATGCCTGCAGGTTCAGGTATCACCTTGATATCGTTCTTTTCAGCCAGCGTGTTGGCTTTCATGTAAAAGCAATCCTAGTGGCTAATTAGCCACTAGACTGCTTTTACAAGCAGTGGGAGGGTATGTTCCCCACGCCCCTCCCTTGTCATCTTCCTTGGTTTTTTCTGGCTCTCCTATCCCAACGGGGAAGCTGATAATGCAGCCGGTGGTTCCACCAGCTGACGATAGAGCTGATCAAAGATCAGAACGGCTCCAATCATCTCTATGGCCTAAGAAACCGGAAGCTACGAGCATTTCATTACTTCAGTTTCACCGGATATAAACAGCGCCTTTGGGAAATTGAGAAAGCATCTTATCACACCGATCTTGGTGTGGTCAGATGCTTTGAGGGCAGAGGAGAGATCTAGAGTCTAACAGACCCCAATTTTTTTTTTTAAAGAGTACCTGTCACTACCTATTGCTATTATAGGGGATATTTACATTCTCTGTGATAACAATAAAAATGATTTAAAAAAAAATGAAAGGAACAGTGTAAAAATAAAAAAGGGCATCGCTTTCCCCCCGTGCTTGCACGCAAAGGCGAACGCAAGCGTCGGTCTCGTGTCATATGTAAACAGTAGGGATTAGCCGAACACCCCCCGGTTCGCACCAGAACCTGCGAACGGACCGAAAACTCGCACGAACATTAGTACCCCATTGACATCTATGAGACTCGAACGTTCGAAATCAAAAGTGCTAATTTTAAAGGCTAATTTGCATGGTATTGTCCTAAAAAAGGGTTTGGGGACATGTATCAATGCAAAAAAAAGTTTTAAAAACGGCTGTTTTTTCAGGAGCAGTGATTTTAATGATGCTTAAAGTAAAAAAAAAAAAAAAAAGTGAAATATTCCTTTAAATATCGTACCTGGGGGGTGTCTATAGTATGCCTGTACAGTGGCGCGTGTTTCCCGTGCTTAGAACAGTCCCTGCACAAAATGACATTTTTAAAGGAATAAAAGTCATTTAAAACTGCTTGCGGCTTTAATGTAATGTCGGGTCCTGGCAATATGGATTAAAATTAGTGAGACAAACGGCATGGGTACCCCCCAGTCCATTACCAGGCCAGGTCTTGTATGGATATTAAGGGGAACCCCGCACCCAAATTAAAAAAGGAAAGGAGTGGGGCCACCAGGCCCTATATACTCTGAACAGCAGTATACAGGCGGTGCACACAAGACAGGGACTGTAGGTTTGTTAAGGTTTGTTATTTTGAACTGGTACATTTTTAACGTGTTTAGCTCTAGCCAAAAAATCTATTTTAAGCTTTTTGGAAAACATAGGGAAGGGTTATCACCCCTGTGGCATTTGTTTTGCTGTCTGTGCTCCTCTTCAGAAGATTTCACCTCACTTTCTGTCCCAATGACAAATGTTTTTAGAAAATTTGGGGTTTTAGTGAAACAAGGATTGGTGATAAAGCATCAGTGGAAAGGAGAAATGTTTTTCCCATATTAACTCTTACAGGAGAGAATTTCCCTTCCTAGGGGTAGATTTCATCTCACTTCCTGTTGTCTCCTTCCGTTTGCAAGTAGGAGTCGTTTGTAAGTTGGATGTTTGAAATTAGGGGCCTGCCCTATATACTCTGCAGAAATTGTGGCCTTAGGTGTTGGTGTTGCCACAACACTATAAGCCCTTACAGGGCCCTGCTGTGAAATATTAGATCAAGAATTGTAATTACATGCCCCTGTTGCACAGGGGCCGAAAAATTGGGCCTTTGGTGATGGTGCTGGTGCCACAACACTGTAAGTCCTCACAGTTACTCTTGGTGGGCGCTGGAACGGGCCCTGCTGTGAAATATTAGATCAAGAATTGTAATTACACGCCCCTGTTAAACAGGGGCTGAAAAATTGGGCCTTAGCCACTGGTGGCGGCGCCCAGGACCAAAAATGTTCTTACAAGCTATCAGCATGATCATTAAGGAGGAAGAGGATAATCACTCAGCATAACAGGATAGTCACTCAGCATCAGCATAGGCAGTCTTGAAGGGATCTGACTTTTAAAAAAAAAATTATTCGGTTACACCAGCATCAGGTGCTTGGTGATCCAAGACTGATTCATTTTTATGAAGGTCAGTCGATTCACCGAGTTGGTGGACAGACGCACCCTGTGATCGGTTACAAAGCCTCCAGCAGCACAATGTGCGTTCCGAAAGAACACTGGATGCAGGACAGGCCAGTAGCTCAATTGCTTACTGTGCAAGCTCTGGCCAGTGATCCATCCTCAAGACCCAGTAACCCAGAGGATTTTCGGTGGGAAAGGTGTCCAGGTCAGATCTTGCCCCTAGGTATTCCTGCACCATGTAAAACAGACGCTGGCCATGGTTGCTGGAACTAATCATACCTTCGGGCTGCGGACTAAAAAAATTGCCTGAACGCATCGGTCCGATGGCCACTTTCTCCACCGCTCCTTCTTTGACTGACCGAAGCCTCAGCAACACGTTGTCCAAGAACAGGAGTTTGTAACCTCCCAGTCTCTGGAAACGCGTTGCACAGACCTTTCTGCAAGGCCTCCCGAAGAAGTTTCATCCTCTGCTCCTTCTGTGATGGCAAGATAAGGTCCGCAACCTTACCCTTGTAACGTGGATCAAGGAGGGTTGCCAGCCAGTATTGATCCCTCTCCTTGATACAACGAATACCAGGATCCTTCCGCAGGCTTTGCAGGATCAGGGAGGCCATGCAGCTTAGGTTTGCTGAGGCATTCGGTCCAGAGTCCTCTGGGTTACTAAGGACGACATGATCCGCAGCCACCTCCTCCCAGCCACGTAGAAGTCCATGGGTTTCTTGGGACTGTAAATGATCCCTTAAAGACTGATGCTGAGTGCCAGGCTCCATGTCCATGCTGACACAATCCTCCTCCTCCTCCTCGTCCTCTTCCTGTGTGATTGGCGGGCACGCAGGAACACTGTCTGGATAAGTCCTCCTCTTCCTGCCTCTGTTCTGCCTCAAGTGCCCTGTCCATTATTCCACGCAGCGTGTGCTCCAAAAGGTGGACAAGGGGGACAGTGTCACTGATGCATGCACTGTCACTGCTCACAATCCTCTTGGCCTCCTCAAATGGTGACAGAACAGTGCATGGATCCCTGATCATGGCCCACTGGCGTGGGTAAAAAAAAATAAGCTCCCCTGACCCTGTCCTGGTGCCATAGTCGCACAGGTACTCATTGATGGCCCTCCGCTGCGTGTGCAGCCGCTGCAGCATGGCCAACGTTGAGTTCCACCTGGGGGCATGTCACAGATCAGGCGGTTTTTGGCAGGTTAAATTCCTTTTGGAGGCCTGCCAGCCAAGCACTGGTATTATATGACCGGCGGTAATGCACACAGACTTTCCTGGCCTGCATCAGCACATCCTGTAAGCCCGGGTACCTGCCCAAGAACCGCTGCACCATGAAGTTAAGGACTCGAGCCAAACAGGGCACATGGATCAGTTGTCCCTGTTGGAGGGCAGAGAGGAGGTTGGTGCCATTGTCACAAACCACCATTCCTGCCTTAAGTTGGCGTGGCATCAACCACCTCTGAACCTGCCCTGCATAGCTGACAGAATCTCTGCCCCAGTGTGGCTCCTGTCCCGCAAGCACACCAGCTCAAGCACCACATGGCATCTTTTGGCCTGCGTACTTGCGTAGCCCCTTGAATGCCTACGGAGCACCGCTGGTTCCGAGGACAAAGCACAGGAAGAGGCCATGGAGGAAGAGGAGGGGGTGGAGGAGAGAGGTGTGTCAGAATCACCAGTATTAGCATTTTGGAGGCGTGGCGGAACAACCTCCAACACTACTGCACCTTGTCCTGCATCCTTCCCAGCTGCCAGCAGAGTCACCCAATGCGCCGTGAAATTAGGTAACGTCCCTGCCCATGCCTGCTGGACCATGAGTCAGCGGTAATATGCACCTTACCGCTGACCGCCCTGTCCAGCGAGGCCAAGACATTGCCTTCCACATGCCAGTAGAGAGCCGGAATCGCCTTCCGTGAGAAAAAGTGGCGTTTGGGAACCTGCCACTGAGGAACCGCACATTCCACAAACTCACAGGAGGGGGAAGAGTCTACCGACTGAAAAGGTAGCAGTTGAAGTGCTAGCAATTTTGCCAAGCTAGCATGCAACTGCTGGGCATGTGGATGGCTGGGAGCGAACTTCTTTCTGTGGTGCAGCAGCTGGAGCAGGGAAATTTGCCTGGTACAATCTGACGTTGGTGTACCGATAGCAGATTGCCCGCAAGTACTTGGCTGTGACACACCTAATTCTACACCTTCATTCCTCTCAGTGCAGGTCTCAGAGAGGACTGAAGGTTTAGAGGGGTTGGAGATCCCAGCTGATGAGCAAGGAGAGGTCCTCTTTGTTCTTGGTGTGGGTCTTTTAGGTACGCTTGCCAACGAACTGCATGGCAGGTCAACATATGTCTGGTTAAGCATGTGGTGCCCAAGCGGGAGATGTTTTGGCCACGCGAGATAAGCTTGAGACATATGTTGCAAATAGCAGTGGTGCAATCTGATGCACTTGTCTCAAAAAAGGCCCACACCAAAGAACTTTTGGAATAATGCGCGGAGACAGCAACGCCCTGCACATGCGGAGCTCTGCGGTGTGATGCAGTCAGTTTGCTGTTCTTAGGCTGGCCCCGTGGAGTCAGTGACCTCATCATCCCCTCCCTCCTCATCACTGGAGCAAACCTGGCAGTATGCTGCAGCAGGGAGAACATGACTGTCAGGTTCCTTGAAAAAGTCACATGTCGGGTGACGCAACGCGTGGGAGGAGTCAGTGACGTATGTTATTGTGGCTAGTCAGCAGCTTGTAACGAGCGGTGTGAGGACCCACCATGCCCCAAGTGGCTGATTGTCTTTCATCCAGGCTGTTAACAATCCAGGCTTACGTGAGTGCACTCAGTGTAGTGCTGCTGGTTTTGGTGATACCTAAGAATATTCTGTTGGAAACATCTTACTACACAGCGATATTGGAAGCACTTGATCAGATTGTATGCTCCAAATAGAGGGGATTATTCCTATTTGTGCTATAAACAAGTACGGCCATCAATTTTATATGTTTTATTGAGACATTTCTTGCGATATACATTTTTTATAATATTTTTATATATTTCCTATTATTAATACTGGACTTTCTATTATGGTTTTTCACTATAATCATCACTACAGATGGTTTTTGGGAGTTTAGTGATTTTTTAGCACCTATTCACAGTTTAGTGGTTGTGTCCTTTTTAATGATCTGAGCACATACACTTTGCTATCCTAGCAATTGGGAGGTTTATTTATACACTATTGTATTTGATTGCAAGGTAATCCTAGCAATTGAAAGGTTTATTTATTCACTATTGTATTTGATTGGGAGGTTAATATTAGCGCAACTATTTTTTTCACTATTTAATTTTAGGTGTTTGAACACTTTTTTAGTTTTGCAGCTTTTATTATTTGGTTTTCTTCCAAGTCAAAATTTTTGCACCATAATTTATCTTATTCAGTGTTTCATCTATTTTCATTACAGCGCTTGAGTACTCTCTTTTAAAATGACTGCCAGATTGCTGTCCTTCTTGGGCACCCCCTCTGTCCAGGCTCACGTTACTGCCTTCATCTAGCTGAGTACCATCATCAGAGCCTTGAAAGCGCTGGGCATCCTCCTGGAGCATGTACCCAACACTGTGGTCAAACAGTTCGAGGGACTCCTCAGGAGGACATAGTGGGGCTAGGGAAGGAGTCACTGATGCCATTGAGCCAAGGGAAGAGGCCGCATTGGCAGCTGCTTTGCCAGACAAAGTACCCTGAGCCTGGGTGAGAAAGGATGAGGACGGCTTGGTCATCCACTAGACCAAGTCTTCCGCATGTTGCGGCTCAACACGGCCAGCTGCCGAAAAAAAGCCCAAGCGTGTCCCACAGGCCACGTGCTGATGAGGATGCACCGTGTCCACGACCAGCACTGTTGCCTCTAGACGCAGAGCCTGCTTTCCCGCTTTCATTGGCTTGTGACTGTCTGCCTCTCCTTGTTGGCCTTCCAGACATACTATTGGCCTGCAGTGAGCTGCACAAAACTGGGATGTGTGTGTGTGTGTGTGTGTGTGTGTGTGTGTGTGTGTATATATATATATATATATATATGTGTGTGTATATATATATATATATATATATATATATATATATATATATATATACCGATTTATACTGCAGCTAGCAGAATCAACTGCCTGCCTGTAGTATTATTAGTATGATAACACCTGCACTTGTCTTCAGGTAGCTATACTGTAGGTGCAACTGTGCAGGGTACACAGTACAGTAACTGGAAATACTTCAAAGAGCCTACACAAGCACCTGGCTGCAGGTAGCTATACTGTAGGTGCAACTGTGCAGTGTACACAGTACAGTAACTGGAAATACTGTAAAAAACCTGCCTGTCAGTATATTAGGAAGAGAAGAACAGGATCTAGCTAAACTGAATACAGTGTGTGTATGTGTGTGTGTGTGTGTGTGTGTGTGTATATATATATATATATATATATATATATATATATATATATATATATATATATATATATATATATATATATATACACACACACACACACACAACACCTGGGATGCATATATATATATAATATATATATATATATATATATATATATATATATATATATATATATATACACTGTAAGTGCAGCTAACTGACTCGACCTGCCTACTCTATCGAAATTAAATCAAATGACACTGTCTCTCTATCTCTCTCAACACCGGGCCGACGTGCAGGCCTTATATAGTGTGGGGCGTGTACTAAACCCTCTGAGCCATAATTGGCCAAAGCCTCCTTGGCTTTGGCCAATTACGGCTCTCTAGTACACACAGCGCTGTGATTGGCCAAGCATGCGGGTCATAGTGCATGCTTGGGCAATCATCAGCCAGCAATGCACTGCGATGCTGCAGTGAATTATAGGCAGTGACGCGCCACTCGAATTTGGCACGAACGACCGAACACATGATGTTCGAGTCGAACATGGGTTCGACTCGAACACGAAGCTCATCCCTATTAAACAGCAATTGCACCATGCATGTGCGGTATCACTGCGAATGTCAAATCCAGGGCAGTAATTTTAGCAGTAGACCTCCTCTGTAAATCTAAAGTTGTAACCTGTAAAGGCTTTAAAAAATGTATGTAGTTTGTCGCCGCTGCACGGTTGTGTGCAATTTTAAAGCATGTCGTGTTTGGTATCTATGTACTTGGGATAAGATCATCTTTTATTATATCAAACATTTGGGTAATATAGTGTGTTTTAGTGCATTAAAATTAAAAAAAATTGGGTTTGAAAAATCGTTGCGCAAATACTGTGTGAAAATTTTTTTTGCAACAACCACCATTTTAATCTGTAGGGCCTTTGCTTTTAAAAAAATATATAATGTTTGGGGGTTCAGAGTAATTTTCTAGCAATAAAAAATATTTTTTCATTGTAAACAAAAAGTGTCAAAGGGCTTTGTCTTCAAGTGGTTAGAAGAGTGGGTGATGTGTGGCATAAGCTTCTAATGTTGTGCATAAAATACCAGGGCAGGTCAGAACCCCCCAAAATGACTTCTTTTTGGAAAGTAGACACCCCAAACTATTTGCTGATAGGCATGTTGAGTCCATGAAATATGTTATTTTGCCACAAGTTTCAGGAAAATGTACTTTTTTTTTTTTTTTCAACAAAGTTGTTACTAAATGATATATTGCTCAAACATGCCATGGGCATATGTGAATCTACACCCCAAAATACATTCTGCTGCTTCTCTTGAGTACGGGGATACCACATTTGTAGGACTTATTGAGAGAATAGCCGCGTACAGGACCCCGAAATGGTGAAGATGGAAATGGCCATGGTAAGTAAGAGACTATAACTTCATTTTATGTTGGCACCAAATTTCACATTCATTTGCACTGGATGGTTATATGCATATCATTGAAGATTTCCTTCAATTAACTTTTTCCTCTCTCCTACTTTTCTGCATTTGATGAAATTAGACTTTTAGCCTGGGTTCACACATGTGCGGTGCGAATTGAAGCTCAGGTTTCACTGGGGAGATAAAAATCTCCTGTTCAAAGGCTTCTCTGCGTTTTAGCTCAGGATCAGTGAGCGGGGAGAGGGGGAGGTGTAGTGAGAAGGAGAAAATCCATGTTCAGAACGCAATGCATCTGCTAAGTAGATGCGTTCCCATAGAAGATAAGGGGCCCGTAATTCGCACCGCAATGCCCAGAAAACGCACACGTTTTTTGTGCAATGCGCAGTGCGAATGCAAAGCACATATGTGAACCAGATGCATTCATATGAATGTATTTTAAAATGTCCTGCGAATTAGATGCGGTGTAATCTAATTCGCATAGGTGTGAACGGGGGCTTATAATATTTACTAAGGATTTTTTTGAATTGTCACATTTTGTTATATATTTTTTGATTATATACTATGGAGGAATTGTTCAATTAATTTTAATTTGTTCTGATTGATTTACTGCTATACAATTTTTAAATACACTATAATACCAAAAGTATTGGGGCACCTGTCTTTACACGCACATGAACTTTAATGGCATCCCAGTCTGTAGGGTTCAATATGGAGTCGGCCCACCTTTTGCAGCTATAACAGCTTCAACTCTTCTGTGAAGGCTGTCCACATGGTTTAGGAGTGTGTCTATGGGAATGTTTGACCATTCTTCCAGAAGCGCATTTGTGAGGTCAGGCACTGATGTTGGACAAGAAGGCCTGACTCGCAGTCTCCACTCAAATTCATTCCAAAAGTTTTTTTATCGGGTTAAGGTCAGGACTCTGTGCAAGCCAGTCAAGTTCCTCAACCCCATATTCACTCATCCATGTCTTTACAGACCATGCTTTGTGCACTGGTGCGCAGTCATGTTGGAACAGGAAGGGGCCATCCCAAAACTGTTCCCATAAAGTTGGGCGCATGACATTGTCCAAAATGTCTTGGTATGCTGGCGCCTTAAGTGTTCCTTTCATTGGAAGTAAGGGGCCAACCCCAGCCCCTGAAGAACAACCCAGCACCATAATTGCCTATCCCACCAAATGATTTGGATCAGTGCACAAAGCAAGGTCCATAAAGACATGGATGAGCGAGTTTGGGATGGAGGAACTTTACTGGCCTGCACAGAGTCCTGACCTCAACCCGATAGAACACCTTTGGGATGAATTGGAGTGGAGTACCACTACCTCCTCTAGATCTCCTTCCATAAAGGGAGTAGGATGGTGTTCCCCTCTTTTGCCCAGTAATGGTAGATTCTGGGTTGCAAGAACCTTTTGTGCAAAAGAACATAGTAACGTAATAGGTAAGGTTGAATATAGGCAACAGTCCATCCAGTTCAACCTGTGTAGGTGTGTGTAAGAAGGAACTGGTTTAGGAGGTACTGGGGCTACAAGAGTAGGAGGAATAATAGGTCCCACCAGGGAAACATTAGTCTGTTACCTAAACACTTCCCTTTGGGCAAAATCCCCAGAGTCTCTCACAACTTATTTTTTTTCCAATCTGATGCTTGCTTATCCCACTTCATTAGCTTATTCTTAAAGCGGAGTTCCATACAAAAATGGAACTTCCGCTTTTCGGAGCCCTCCCCCCTCTCCGGTGTCTCATTTGGCACCTTTCAGGGGGGAGGGGGGTACAGATACCTGTCTAAGACAGGTATTTACACCCACTTACGGCATAGACTCCCACGGGAGTCTTTGCCTCTTCCTGTCCCTCCGCGCTGTCTCCTGGGAAACACACAGGTCCCAGGAGATAGTGGGGACCAGTTACGACGCGCAGCACGACTCGCGCATGCACAGTAGGGAACCGGGAAGTGAAGCCGCAACGCTTCACTTCCTGATTCCCCCACCTAGGATGGCGGCGGCAGCTGCCGAGAATCGAGCGGGTATCGGCATCGGCTGCCGACATCGCTGGACCTTGGGACAGGTAAGTGGCCATTTATTAAAAGTCAGCAGCTGCAGTATTTGTAGCTGCTGGCTTTTAATATTTTTTTTTAGGTGGACTCCCTCTTTAAACTCTACAGATAATTTAGAAAATTCAAGGGCCTCTTTGAAAGGCTCTATCCTGGTTTTGATCTCTTAATCTGAGTTTCCAATGTCCTCATCTTTCTTTGTTTCCATTTTAATAAAAATTCCACAACCTCTACACTTTTTTTATTAAAGAAACCATATCAGTCCTGTAATGACTCCTCATCAAGCAGGCCATCGTTAGGTGGAAGGTCCCATATAAGTCTACTAGGCACTAACTTTGAGGAAATATATTGCTCAAAAAAAAGCAATATCCCACCAAGTTTTATTTTTAAGTGCTCTCTGTTTTTAAAAGGTCACGCTTTATTACATAAAACACTTACAAGAGATGCATCTTGTTCTCAACATAAAAGGTACACACAGCTGGGCTCCAGCTTGGCTCGCTCGGATAGCAGTGGGTGATGTCACAAGCCTTGGCCCCTCCTCCCATATGCGTTACGTCCTATGGGACTTCGTCAGCGGGGTGGAAACGCGCTGTGACCCGATTTATAAATATAAAACCTGCAGCCATGGAAACCATAGCTGCTAGGGCTGCATTGCAGCCGCATTAGTCACTTCTCAAACCTCAAACTTACCAGATCGGCAATAGGAGGTTGTAATCAGAACGGGGACTGTCAGCAATGCTGTACAACCCTACAGCACACCCTTAGAGCTAGACATAGAAAGCAGGGAAGTAGTTTATAATATTTAAATACCTAAATAATTAGCACCCGTGGCTATCCTTAACAAACCAACATAAAAACATTCACTGATATACAGTCAAATTCAAATAACTGCAATAATAAATGATTTCTTAATACTATCACATCAATGGAATCCCTTTACCAGTACAAAATGGTAAATAACATACATTCCGGTGCACAAAACATAATACCATAGAATGAGAAGAGCACAATGTTTTAAAACCCCAGCTACCTGTCAAAAATCAAACACTTTAAATTGAACTCAACGTTCCTGAGGGGGTGAGGACTCAAAGATCCAATAGGATTCTCTCTGGCTTAGGAGTCAAATTCCCCCCTCTCCAATGCTTTCCAACTCTTTCCACTCCCCAAAATCTCAGACCTCCAGGGTCTCTATTGTGGCAAATCCCAAAATGTTTAGAAACACTGTGTGATCTGAGGCCTTCTTTTTTAATATTATATACTACCTGTTTACTCCAGTGTCCTGAAAGTCCTACCCACGCATTGGAGGCCACAATCATACTCCAACATGTAAACGACTCCTGCTGTGTTACAAGTGATAAGGTCCTTGATTTTATCGTTTTTATTTGTAATCGAGTTAGAAAATTATGCCTTTTATTGTTACATTTTGAATGTCTACACGCTGAACATTGTCCACAGGCGTAAAAACCAGCCAAAAAAGAGAACAATCTATTCTATTCTCTTTTTCAATGGGTGAGCCACAACCCCAGGGGCAATCACATCTTAGGAGCCTGTCTGTATATGAACTGCGGACGAACAGGGAGAACCGATCCCTCAACAAAATCTCCCAGTGTTTTTTGATGATCTTTTCAAGTTTCTTGTACTGTAAGCTATAATACATCATCAATCTATATTCATGCTTGTTCTCCTTAAATGTTTTGGTGTTGGAAATCAATAAATTCCTATCCAAATTTCGAACTTTATCTCCCCTTCTAAGGCTTTCCTCTGATACCCTTTCTGCAAAAATCTTTCAGTTAACACTTGGGATTGGGACAAATAGTTTGTTTTTTCAGGAACAATTCCCCCTTAAACGGACAAATTTGTCCCCTCAGGATATTGCATAGCCATGTTCTATGGTGACAACTATCCTTGGGGATATATCAGTTTTTCTGTGGGCTTAAAATAGTTTTGAGTCCTAAGCTGGTCCCCTTCCTTGAAGATTTCTAAATCCAGAAACACCATACGTTCCATATCAGTGTTCCATGTGAGGACAATATTCTTATTATTGTGATTCAATTTCTCTTGAAACAGCTGGATACTAGCTAAATCACCATTCCATAAAGAGATCATCTACAGGTGCATCTAATAAAATTATTGAATATTATCAAAAAGTTCATTTATTTCAGTAAATCAATTCAAAAAATGAAACTCATATATTTTTTATATAGATGAGTAATATATTTCAAGAATTTCTTTTAATTTTGATGATTGTGGCTTACAGTTAGTGAAAACCCAAAATTCTGTATCTCATAAAATTAGAATATTACATAAGACCAATAAAAAAAAAAAAAAGGATTTTAATACAGAAGTGTTTGCTTACTGAAAAGTATGTCCATGTACAGTATAGTATGCACTAAATACTTGGTTGGGGGTCCTTTTGCATGAATTACTGCATTAATGTGGCGTGGCATGGAGGCGATCAGCCTGTGGCACTGCTGAGGTATAGGGATGGGCCAAACACCCCCTGGTTCGGGTTCGCATCCAGAACACGCGAACGGACCGAAAGTTTGCGCAAACATTCGAACACCGTTAAAGTCTATGGGACTTGAATGTGAGAAATCAAAAGTGCGAATTTTAAAGGCTAATATGCAAGTTATTGACCTAAAAAGGGTTTGGGGACCCGGGTGCTGCCCCAGGGGACATGTATCAATGGAAAAGAAAGTTTTAAAAACAGACATTTTTCCGGGAGCAGTGATTTTAATGATGATCAAAGTGAAAAAATAAGAGTGAAATATTCCTTTAAATATCATACCTGGGGGGTGTCTATAGTATTCCTGTAATGTGGCACGTGTTTCCCGTGTTTAGAACAGTCCCTGCACAAAATGACATTTCTAAAGGAAAAAAAGTCATTTAAAACTGCTTGCGGCCGTAATGTAATATTGCCCCGCACCCAGCTCTTTACCAGGCCCTTTGGGTCTTGTATGGATAGTAAGGGGAACCCTGCACCCAAATTAAAAAAAGAAAAGGCGTTGGGCCCCCAGGCCCTATATACTCTGAACAGCAGTATACAGGTGGTGCAAACAAGACAGGGACTGTAGGTTTGTTCTTGTGTAGAATCTGTTTGTAATTTTGAACAGGTACATTTTGTAAGTGTAACTCCAGCCAAAAAATCAATTTTAAAGCTTTTTGGAAAGCATAGGGAAGGGTTATCACGCCTGTAACATTTGTTTTGCTGTCTGTGCCCCTCTTCAGAAGATTTCACCTCACTTTCTTTCCCAATGACAATTGGATTTTGAAAATTTGGGGTTTTTAAGGGAAACAAGGATTGTGATAAATCAGTGGAGGAGACCCCTTTTTCCCCATATTAACTCTTACAGGAGGGGTAGATTTCCTCTCACTTCCTGTTGTCTCCCTCCGTTTGTAAGTAGGAGTCGTTTGTAAGTCGGATTTTTGAAAAAAGGGGACTGCCTGTAAATACAGTGGGGACGGAAAGTATTCAGACCCCCTTCAATTTTTCACTCTTTCTTATATTGCAGCCATTTGCTAAAATCATTTAAGTTCATTTTTTTCCCTTATTAATGTACACACAGCACCCCATATTGACAGAAAAACACAGAATTGTTGACATTTTTGCAGATTTATTAAAAAAGAAAAACTGAAATATCACATGGTCCTAAGTATTCAGACCCTTTGCTCAGTATTTAGTAGAAGCACCCTTTTGATGTAATACAGCCATGAGTCTTTTTGGGAAAGATGCAACAAGTTTTTTCACACCTGGATTTGGGGATCCTCTGCCATTCCTCCTTGCAGATCCTCTCCAGTTCTGTCAGGTTGGATGGTAAACGTTGGTGGACAGCCATTTTTAGGTCTCTCCAGAGATGCTCAATTGGGTTTAAATCAGGGCTCTGCCTGGGCCATTAAAGAACAGTCACGGAGTTGTTGTGAAGCCATTACTTTGTTATTTTAGCTGTGTGCTTAGGGTCAATGTCTTGTTGGAAGGTAAACCTTCGGCTCATTTAACGTCTTCCATTTAAGGATTATGGGGGCCACTGTGCTCTTAGGAACCTTAAGTGCAGCAGAAATTTTTTTGTAACCTTGGCCAGATCTGTGTCTTGCCACAGTTCTGTCTCTGAGCTCTTCAGGCAGTTCCTTTTGACCTCATGATTCTCTTTTGCTCTGACATGCACTGTGAGCTGTAAGGTCTTATATAGACAGGTGTGTGGCTTTCCTAATCAAATCCAATCAGTATAATCAAACACAGCTGGACTCAAATGAAGGTGTAGAACCATCTCAAAGATGATCAGAAGAAATGGACAGCACCTGAGTTAAATATAGTGTCACAGCAAAGGGTCTGAATACTTAGGACCATGTGATATTTCAGTTTTTCTTTTTTAATAAATCTGCAAAAATGTCAACAATTCTGTGTTTTTCTGTCAATATGGGGTGCTGTGTGTACATTTAATGAGGTAAAAAATGAACTTAAATGATTTTAGCAAATGGCTGCAATATAACAAAGAGTGAAAAATTGAAGGGGGTCTGAATACTTTCAGTCCCCACTGTACTGTACGGCCTGCCCTATACACTCTGTGGAAAATTGGGCCTTAGGTGTTGGTGGTACCAGAACACTGTAAGCCCTCACAGTTACTCTTGGTGGGTGCAGGAATGGGCCCTGCTGTGAAATATTATATTAAGAATTGTAATTACATTCCCCTGTTGAACAGGGGCAGAAAAATTGGGCCTTTGGTGGTGTGGTGGTGGTGCCACAACACTGCAAGCCCTCATAGATACTCTTGGTGGGCGCAGGAACGGGCCCTGCTGTGAAATAGTAGATCAAAAATTTGTAATTACACATCCCTGTTAAACAGGGGCAGACAAATTGGGCCTTAGGCGCAGTGGTGGTGGTGCCACAACACTGCAACCCCTCACAGATACTTTTGTTGAGCGCAGGAACGAGCTCTGCTGTTAAACATTACAGCAAAAATTGTAATTACACGCCCCTTTTAAACAGGGGCAGAAAAATTGGGCCTTAGGCAGTGGTGGTGGTGCCCATAACCAAAAATGTTCTTAAAAGCTATCAACTTGAACATTGAGGAATAGTATAGTCACTCAGCATAGGCAGTCTTCAAGGGATCTCACATTTATAAAAAAATTGGTTACATCAGCATCAGGCGCTTGGTAGCTGGTGATCCAAGACTGATTCATTTTTATGAAGGTGAGCCGATCAACCGAGTCGGTTGACAGGCACACTCTGTAATCGGTTACAACTCCTCCAGCGGCACTGAATGTGCGTTCCGAAAGAACGCTGGATGCAG